>JASANB010007162.1:0-101380 GCA_030248155.1 Sabatieria punctata
GCCGATAATTGAATCTTGTGAAAAAGTGATAAAGCTAAATAAGCGCTCGCGATAATTGAATCTTGTGAGAAAGTGATAAAGCTAAATAAGCGCCGATAATTGAATCTTGTGAGAAAGTGATAAAGCTAAATAAGCGCCGATAATTTGGATCTTGTGAAAAGTGATAAAGCTAAATGCTTCGATAATTGAATCTTGTGAAGGAAAGTGATAAAGCTAAATAAGCGCCGATAATTGAATCTTGTGAAAAGTGATAAAAAAGCTAAATAAGCGCCGATAATTGAATCTTGTGAAAAGTGATAAAGCTAAATAAGCGCCGATAATTGAATCTTGTGAAAAGTGATAAAGCTAAATAAGCGCCGATAATTGAATCTTGTGAAAAGTGATAAAGCTAAATAAGCGCCGATAATTGGATCTTGTGAAAAGTGATAAAGCTAAATAAGCGCCGATAATTGAATCTTGTGAAAAATGATAAAGCTAAATAGGTGGGGGGGTGGGGGGAGCGCCGATAATTGAATCTTGTGAAAAGTGATAAAGCTAAATAAGCGCCGATAATTGAATCTTGTGAAAAGTGATAAAGCTAAATAAGCGCCGATAATTGGATCTTGTGAAAAGTGATAAAGCTAAATAAGCGCCGATAATTGGATCTTGTGAAAAATGATAAAGCTAAACGGCGATTTGGCGAAAGAAAACCGTTTACTTATCTACGCACATGTATGTATAAATCTGTCAATCATTAGACATACTCTGGCCTTTGTTACGCAGTTTTTATGGGTTTTGAATTTCAATTCAATTACAATTAAATTATGGACTCAGTTATTAATTTCAATTTAATTAAATTAATTGAAATGGTTTTTGATTATTTTCAATTACAATTATATTTTCAGTTAAATTATGGAACAGCGGAAAATTTCAATTATGCAATTTTTTCAATTATTTTCAATTTTTTTGAAAATTGTCGTATTTTTGCTGTTAAAATGGAGTGACATACCCATGACTTGGAAAAAATGTCCATGTAAAAGCTTAGAATATGCTCAGAATACCTTATATATTTTATGTGCGTTTTCGATGGATAAATTTTCAAAAATTTCTCGCACTGTAAATCAGACCACTGTAAACTACTAAAACTTGTAATTTCTGTCAATTTTAAGCTCAGAATGCTTTTTAAACACGTTTTTAAAGGCTAATTTTGCGAAATTTTCTCACTCATGCTGGGCAGCGGCCCAACCAGGCAACTTCAAAATTTTACACCCCCTTTGCAAAATCCTGGGTACGCCACTGCATCTAAGGCGCTAAGTGTCTGACAGCTGACTGTATTGGGTTGGTAGCCATACATGTAACAGCTCCGGGCCGACCTGGGGGAGGGGGTAGGGGGGTTCCTCAGGTGGGGGGTCGAGGGGGGGGCAGAGGGGGGTCCCAAATTTCAAAAAGCTCCAAAACGACTGGAAATGCGTTTTTAGCAAGTTTTTTCAGAAGGACGCTGAAAATCACTATTTTAAGCTGCCAAATAGCGTTTTAGAGCTAAAAACAAGAAAAAAAATGACAAAAAGGGCTTTAAAAAACACCAATTTCTCTTAAATATCAGCAGCGGAAACGCCAAATTCGGTTTCCAAAGGATTTTCAAGCGAATTTTAGGCTAAAAATTAGTGATCTCTAAGCCAGTTTGTTAGTACTGGGAGCGGCTACTAGTACTTGTATTTTTGGTCGGGGGGGGGGGGTCAATTAACCTGTCTCTGCGGAGGTGAGGGGGGTTGGCCTTTTCAGCTAGGGTGGTAACCCCCCAAACCCCCTAGTACATGTACAGTATGTTGGTAGTAGTGTTTCCGAGTAAATTTATTTTGAAATTAAATAACTATTAAATTGCTTGCTCAGCCTTCATAAGAAAATAACCTGCTATTAATTTGCTTGGTACCCAAATTCTGAAATTTAATTTGATACAAATTTGTTATTTGATATGAATTAAATATATATTTGCTAAAATCAATACTCAATTCCTGAGGAAACAGCTCAAAACCTGGGTCGAGTCAGTCCAAAATGAGTTGACCTTTCTTCAGGTGGTGACAAGTGGTCGAGAAATTAGCATTTAAAGAGTTGATATCTTTGCTATAGGCATGAACAAGGTCATCTTTGGACTGAACTTGTTGTTTTGTAGCCACACTTTCGTTAGTGAAGCTGCCAAACCAAGCAAATTTACATCAAATTCATATCAAATTTACATCAATTTTCTAGGCCAATTTTACGGAATTAAATATAATTTTAATTTGTTTGACAGTCATCGCGAGAAATTTAATTTGTTATTAAATTGCTGTTTACTTGGTGATTTTGGCCAAAACAATTTAATTTTGTTATTTAATTCTAATTTAATCGGAAACACTAGTTGGTAGCGTATTGGTTGCTCTCAATTTACAATAAGTACTGTTGTTTGGTATTGGATTTTCCGTTTGTGTATGTGTATGTGTATGTGTATACACATTTACCTTCAAATGTGCATGGTAATTTGTGTATACACATTCAGCAAAACAATGTGTATTTTTGAGTATATTTGTGTATGTGTATTGTACTGAAAATGCAAAATATTTGGTAGATTTAGTGCCAGAAATGCCAGAAAATTCAAAACTTTCAATGTCTACTGCTTGAAACGTTGGATAGCTTTGAAATTGAGTTACTTAGGCCGTGTGAAGGCTTTATGAGGACATCAACTGTTTATAGCTGCAGCAAAAACATTGAAATTTTACGATTCTGTTTGAAATTTTATCGAATTTTGTTGATCAAATACACATACACAAAAATACACATTTAGAGTACTGTTTGTGTATGGTAATGTGTATCCGAATTTTCCGAAAAAACAATGTGTATTTTTGTGTATGGTAAATGTGTATGTGTATACACAAACAACAGTAACAATAAGTTAAAAGCACCAACTAAACATAGGTCGAAGAAAATCTGAATACCCAAACTACATAAAATGTTCGTTTGTCTGAAGGTTCATATGATTGCTCTACTCTGTTTGTCAGTAAAACTTTTCACCTGAGCTCCTATCTATCCGCTAATGATCACCTTAATCAATTTTGCTTCTATTTTGGTCAAACTAAAGATTGACTTTCACCTGCGTTCCTAACAACATATACAGATGCCTCAATCTTGTGTACCATATTGCTTCAGTACTGTTGCCAGTCACCTACGCTCGATCTCAAAGATGCAAGTCCAACAAGCTACCAACTCAACTACCCTGCAGTCTCCCGGTCGCCAACTTTTTCTCATGCTGGCATTCTGGGTGGGCTCGTTTGTCAGCGTCTGTCTCAACGGGTTCATCATTCTGGTCACAGTCAAGAAGAACCTAATCCAGGGCCAGTACAAATATTTCGTCCTTTTTCTGGCGCTCAACGACTTCCTCCTCAGTTTCGCCTTCACCTTTCTGCAGCCGTGGGTGACCTTTGGCCCGATCGAGTGGTACCATTCGTGGGTGTGCGAGGCGGTGGGCACCTTTCACTGGACATTCACTCAAGGCATGTTCTTGGCGGTCACGCTGATGGCGTTGAACCGCTATGTCAACATCTGTTGTCAGCAAGCCACATTCAATTGGCTCTTCACCAAGTCCAAAGTGGCTCTGATGATGACTTCGGTGACAGCATTCAGTCTTATCACAGGCAGTGCATTTTGGTTGGACACCTGGTACTACGGAAACCACCCGTACCCTCCAGCGCTGGCCCCTTGTATCGGTTTCTTGAAAGCTCGCTCCAATTTTATCTTGGCGGTGATGACTCTGGCAGGACTGGTCTCCATTCTAAGCTATGTAGCTTCAGCAGTGTTGATTATGCTTGTGTACCGCAAAATCAAAGCTCACTCGCTACTGGTACTTGAGATCGTCAAAAGTGATGAGCTGAAGAGAAATCAGTACCGACTCAAAGCACTGATGGCACAGGTAACAGCTGTCCTTTTCTTTCATAGATTGTATTGATTTTCACCTTACTAAGTTCACCTGTGATGCAATGCAATCCAATCTGTGTAGTGAGTTTCAGTTCTGCTTCATTCTGATCGGCGTTGCTCCGGCGTCCATCCACGCCTTTCTGATCAAGCTGACAGGGCCCAACTTCGATCTGGAGCAGGCCACCGCCATTACTATGGTCAACAATCCTGCCTTCGATGCCTTGGCCACCTTGTTCCTGCTCAAACCTTATCGACGCGTTGCTGGCAACTTTCTCAGTGGTCTGAAGATGGGAAAATTGGAGTTGAAACCTGACTAATGCGAACTGAAGAAGCTACAAATCAGATCAGATACTATTCTTAGACTCTTTCTACTGTACAGGGGCCATTTATCTATCGTAGGTTTCGTCTTGCTGTAAATTTTGTGTTCGTTAATCGATTGTGCTGATATTTTTAACACGACATGCACAAATCCTCAGAATTTTTGCTCTCAAAAATTTAGCCAAGTCTGTCACTTCAATCGCAACTGACCATTTCCATATGTCGGGGGTAACATTCTAGTACAGGATATCCATTATCTATCCGGGGATCCGATCCGATCCGATCCGATCCGATCTGGCGGGGGGGTTGTACGATGTACAGCCCTACGATCAGACCTGCACGGTCCATTTCGTTACCCCTGATATCGTCATCTCGGACGTTTGCCCTTCTTTCACTGCCAAGCCACTCAAGCCATGCTGTTGGGCGCCAGGTACTAAGAGAGTGCCTGGCGTGGTGACGTCATGGTGCTGACAGCTGCCAACGGCCGCCCGGCGTAACCAAACCGGTATTGGCCTTATTGCTGGTTTCTCAGACGGCTCCTGACGTCGTTGATCTTCCCTCCAACGCGGCATGCTTTTTTGGAGCGGCTTTCGGTGCAACGGCAGATCCAGTTGGTTCCCAATTTACCTACTCACTGTAACCAGTTTTCGGTGGCCTGGGTGGAGCGTTGTGCCGACGACCAACTCTTTGCAGCAAGAAACTTGCCGCGCCGAGAGGATGAACCACTACAACCGCTAGGGATGCAGGGGCCGCCGTGACTCAGAGGCAGCGAGCTACCCACTGAGCCAACGACGCGGCTCTATCCGGGGATTTGTGCTGCTGTAACTTTTGTAATCAGCGCTGTTCTCCTAAAACCTTGACCATCATGAGAACACGCATGGCTGGTAGTCTGGATTTTGAGTTATGTACTTTTGCTGTAATAAATTATTGAGAAAATAGCATATGGTTGTCTTCTTGGATTAGTGCCAATTTTTGGCACATCTTTCCTTACGTCTAAGTAAGAATCCATCTTCTTCTCATTCCGGCAGTTTTAATGTACTCGCAATGAATAAGCCTTAATAATAGACATTTTGTTTCGATCGATACAATAGCATTCCATTAGTTTCTTTCCGCTCAGTTCCTCTAACCTACTTCACTTCTATTGGCCAGCCACGTACAGTGCCAATGTGCTATGACCCAGTTTGAAGGGCAGTACAGGGTTCTGGTCACCCTAACATGCCTTCTCACTTCCTGTATTTGTTTTCTTGTCAATTCGGCCATAATTTTCACTTGGGCTTGTACTCGAAACTTACGCAATTCCTTTCTAAACCTCAACATCAGCTTGGCTTTCGCCGACAATGGACTTTTGCTAATTTTTATGTTGGCAGTGGCACCGTTGACTTATTTGTACGTCATTTTACTATAGTGTAGTAAAACTAAAATTAGTTATATATACTAGTGGTATTTTACTAGTAGTAAAATAGTAGTAAAAAGTGAAATTGCCAATAGTAAAGCAAAAATTTAATTAAATTACTAAAGCCGTCAATAGTAAAATGGAAATTTGACAACTATTTTACTTGTTTTTGGTGAATTCCAGCCGAAATTTTGATCAATTTTGCAATATAAGAGGTATCGGTGCACCTTTGTGAGTCGAATTTCACGTGTTTTTTACTCTAAAACTCTGGAGAACTTCATATCATGATAAAATTTAGCAACTATTTAGCACTCGTAGTGCTAAATAGTTGGTAAATTATAATATTCGTAAGGTCTTGGCATAATTGTGCCCTCGCATGACATGACAGGACCGCAGACCTAAACTTCTAGTACGTAATTTTAGTAAATACAGGGTGTCTCAAAAAAATGATCACATTTCTTTTTACTGCCATTTCCGCAAATTTTGACCAAATAGGCTGAAACTTGGACCATAGGTGCTCAAATTCGGGCAATTTTATGTGTTAAAGTTTGGTGCACGAGGCTGGACTCAAAGCCGAGAAATTTCAAAAAAAGTGTAATTTGTTAAATCAATAGTGAAAGCCGATCACAGAAAAAATGATCACATTTCTTTTCACTGCGATTTCCGCAAATTTTGACCAAATAGGCTGAAATTTGGACCATAGGTGCCCAAACTCGGGCAATTTTATGTGTTAAAATTTGGTGCACTAGGCTTGACCAATTCTCGAGAAATTTAAAAAAAAAGTGAAATTTGGTAATTTCAATACCAAAAGCCGGTCACCGAAAAAACGTTACAATACATTATCGCCTAAGCTCTAACGATAGCGTTGGAGTTCATGCGTCAACTTTTTACACACGAATTACCCTGAACTTCTGCGTTTACACTCCAAATTTCATCCAAATCCGTCAAAAATTAGAAAAGATACAGGAAAAGGAAATGTTTCCATTTTTCGGTGACCGACTTTCACAATTGAAATTACCAAATTTCACTTTTTTTGAAATTTCTCGGGAATGAGTCAAGCCTAGTGCACCAAATTTTATCACATAAAATTACCCGACTTTTGGCACCTATGGTTCAAATTTCAGCCTATTTGGTCAAAATTTACGGAAATGGCAGTAAAACGAAATGTGATCATTTTTTTTTGAGACACCCTGTAGTAAAATAGAAATCCACTAGTAAAATAACAGTAGCAGTGTCTAGATAGAAAATTTGTACGGTACTTGCCACAATTCTTCAGCGAAAACACCCAGTGGTCATACAAGTGGCCGGGACATATCGGGCTGTTTTTCTGGTTTTCTACCCTCTACTGCATGCTGGCCATCGTCATAAACCGTTACTTTGCAGTCAGTAGACCGCTCACATTTGAGGTAGAATGTAACTGTTGTTTGAAATAGATAAAAACGCTGACTTTACTGTACGTTTAGCTAATTTTCACTGCCAGGAACACCCGACTGGTGCTAGCGAGTTGTTGGTTAATGGCGGCGATCCATTCTCTGGTCTATTTTATACCCGGCTGTCACTTGAGTTACGACCCTATAAACTACGGTTGGCAGTATGTGAGCGGGCTTTGTTACGATACTGCCTTTTTCCTCGATTTCGTTTACGGCCTCTTCTTTGTCCTCGTCTTGTGTCTGTGGAACCTGGCCGCTGTGCGTAAACTGCACATTTATCATAAGGTAACGAAAACGGTTGACAATACAAAATTCTCAACCCTTCACCCTAAAACTCTACTGGCCATACATGTAACCAGGGTTGGATATTTTTCCGAAAAAACCTCGGCCTGTTTTTTCCAGTGTTTTTTCGTTTTTTTCCAAAATCGCGGAAAAAACTCCAGCTCAAGTTCTGAGTATCCTAGCCTGGTTTTATGATTCCTAACGCTTTCTACGATTTCTGATACTTCCTGCGATTTTCGATCGTTTTCTAGTACCCAACAACCCCTCCCCTAGAATTTGGACTCAGACCCCCCCCAGCCCCCCTATTGGCGGATCAGCTGTTACATACATATTTGTTTTAGTGATGTAAAAAATTAATTTAATTGTAATTGAAATTCGCATAATTGACCCGTTTTTAATTTCAATTCAATTAATTTAATTTAATTGAAATTCAAAAGTTGGGCTATAATTTAATTGTAATTTAATTGAAATTCGCCTGGAATTTCAATTATATTTTCAATTATTTCCTGTGGTGAATGTAAGGAAATGTGTAAGTATTAGAGGCGCTAAGGACTTCAAATAAAAACCTATTTAGGGTTTGTCACCATTTTTACTGACCTCACTATGTTTTGTAATATTTTATGATCTGCTTTTTATTTTGTAGTTCATAAAAGCCAAAACAGTGATTTTTGGATGTATGGTGGGTTGACTGCCACCCCCTTTTTGGCAAAGGTACCTAGGAAGTGATGTTGCTCAAAAATCCTGGAAACCTTTAGATTATGCACTGATTTATAGTAATAATGAACTAACTGTAAATTTCCCCCAGACTGCCATTTTATGCGTTTCTAAAAGGCAATAATTTAAAATTTTCTCGCCTGGTTGGACAGCAGGCTAACCAGGTGTCTCTAAGCTTTTACATGGACATTTTTCTAAGTCCTGAGTCACTGTCTTTTAACAGCAAAATTACAATAATTTTCAAAAAATTGAAAAAGTAATTGAAAAAAATTGCATAATTTAAATTTTCCGAGGTTCCATAATTTAATTGAAAATATAATTGTAATTGAAAATAATGGAAAACTATTTCAATTAATTTAATTTAATTTAATTGAAATTAAAAATTGAGCCCATAATTTAATTGTAATTGAATTGAAATTCAAATTCCATAATTTTACATCACTAATTTGTTTTGCTTTTTTGTTTGTTTATGAGTTCCACTGTCCTTTCGGACAGCTCAGGACAGGACACCTCTCGCTCTTTTCAGAGCCCTTCAATGGGGTACATATATGCTCTGCACTGGGCACATCTCTGTAAAATTGTTTCTGTTCTGTAGTTTTAGCTTTTGTGTTCAGGAACAGTTAAATCAAGTGAAATCATTCAACGAAGGCGAAGCAACTGCCTGTTTCCGCAAAGAGGTGGGTAGAATTTGAATTTTTTCAGAAGAAACGATAAAACTTGGTTTAGGTGAAATTGTTCGTGCAGTCAATGTTAAATACAATGGCGTTCGTTTTTCTCATGTTCTCTTTTCATCTGTTCTCACGGTTTCTAACCGATAACTTTGCCATCTTCTTAGCTACCAGTTGGGCATGGCAGCTGTCGCATGGAACAAATGGGTTAGTATCTGCTTACTATTATGTAGTTCTTTATATTAGAGGCCTCCTTGATATTGCAGGTTCCTGACATTGATTTTCAATCGAGAGATAAGGGAAAGATTGGTCTGTCTATGTTTTAGAAAATGCCGCAAAGTGCAGGATGTTCAATGAGACTGTATGTACCTTACTGCATGTTGTGCCATCTAATAAACTGTATATACGACTGCAACATAGGTGTAGGGATGGGTAATGCACGTCCGCGCTGCGCGGATTAGAAAATACAAAAAACGGCCAAAAACGGTTTTCGCCACTTCAAGCGCAAATTCTGTTTTGTGTTCGGTTGTTGATAGGAGGAAGTGATGCATTTATATGAGGTATCGAGTAAGATGCATTTTGAATCATAATTCAGCCTTTGAAAAGCATTTTCCTCTCCAAAACTGAACTCGTCCTTTTTCGACGTCCATTTTGGTACAAACCCTTTGGGCCTACTGCTGAAAGCCTATTCCGGACCAGGAGAGCTGAGGCGAGAATCCATCCAGCTACATATAAACAATGTCTGTTCATTTGCAATGCCCACTGCACTGATTTTTGTCAACTTTCACTTTAGCAGAAAATACGAACATTTCAGTCAGCAAAACACATTTTAGACCAGACAGAATCTAACAGGTTGAGAATCTGAATCTGAGTTTGAGTTTGAGACCGTCTCCAAATCGCTTGTTGAACTGACAGAATGAATCTCAAGTTCTGTTACATTCTTCAACAAAATACACATTTTAGCCAAAAAGGGAAGACTAACCATCAATCTAACCTGAGTAGCATCCAAGTTTAGGAACCAAGTATGAGGGGCCCATTGTAGCGACTCGCTGTAGGGGTCATCCAAATTTGCAGAGGCAGCCACCCGATAACCGAACGTGTAAAGTTTGGCCAGAAGTTGTGTCATGAGGTTTTTGGTTGCAAGCGAGCCCCAGCAAAACGATCGCTTGAGCGTAATTTCGCACGTTCCTTCACGCCAAACTAAAACAAATTTCTTTTGTCTAAATGCACGTACGTAGACAAACGTGTTTCCACCGCGCCGACAAGAGAAACGTTTTTGCGGAAGTCAGCACTGTCATTTTCGATGCCGATCACTCACTTTTTTACGTTTCGCCGCAGTAAAAGTCACGTACAATGTGTTTACATGGTTCCGGTGTTACGTACACGCGAAAAACTGCATTCCTTCCTGGTCTGATATCTAAGAAATAAATTCTGTTCAGACCCTGAGGCGCCACTGAGACCGATTTCTCCACACCTTCCGTCCGATTAAAAGGGAAGCAATTTTGGACCGATTTTTTTGCCATTTTTACATTTCCATTTCCATGCACTATAAAACTGCAAAAATTGACTCTCTGCATGCGCTTAAATTGGTGATTTTCATCTTGAAATATGATTTTTAATAGCAGAACACCAGAAACTGTACTGTTACTATTACAGTCAGGCACTTAGCGCCGTTAATGGTACCGACACCATATGCAGTATAGATCAAAAAAAATGTCCCATCGCTTTTTCAGCCTTCACTCAAACGTTTCGTTCTCAGTCACTTCTTTATCGATTTGGCTCAAATTTTCAGCAAAAATTAATAACATGGTTGGCTAAATATTCTGCAAGTTTGGTGCCAAAATTCCGACTCATACTGGTTTTATGACCCGAAAACTAGGAATGAAGGTGGTCCGCGCAAATTTATTTTATTTCGGTAATACAACGAGTACAGTCCTGAAACTTGCAGGAATGATTGGTGTTGCTATTGGGCATAACATACTAAGCGGGCAGCCCTGTAGCTCAAAGGGCACTAAAATGGGGGAATTTCAAAAACATGAGTGAAAATCCCATAGTTAAGAAATCTGCACCTTCTAGAATCAAAGCACTGAATCTGTTGTTAATCAACATAGATTGTAGCAGGAAGTTCGACAAATAAATGAACCTGATATTTAAGCTCTGTTCCACACCATAGTAACCATCCCTGCAGCGTTTTTTGAAAATTGAAAATCTTTAGAATCGTCATTTTGCCGGTTTTACGAAGAAAAGTCATATTTCGTCATGTTTTTGAAATTCCCCCATTTTAGTGCCCTTTGAGTTACAGGGCTGCCCGCTTAGTATGTTATGCCCAATAGCAACACCAATCATTCCTGCAGGTTTCAGGCCTGTACTCCTTGTACTACCGAAAAAAAATAAATTTGCGTGGACCACCCTCATTCCTAGTTTTCGGGTCATAAAACCAGTATGAGTCGGAATTTTGGCACCAAACTTGCAGAATATTTAGCCAACCATGTTGTTAATTTTTGCTGAAAATTTGAGCCAAATCGGTAAAGAAGTGACTGAGAACGAAACGTTTGAGTGAAGGCCGAAAAAGCGATGGGACATTTTTTTTTATCTATACTGTATATGGTGCCGGTACCATATATGGTACCGGTACCTAGGGTAGTGGTAGAATATATGGTGCCCCCCATATTTGGCGACTGTGGTGGTACCACATGGTGTCGGTACCATAAATGGCGTTAAGTGCGTGACTGTATTACAGTTATTGATGGTACTGTTCACCTTGCTTCTGAATTCCATCAGGACAGGAGGCCGAAATTAGGTCGGTAATTGCCGAGACCACCTGTGTTGGAGCCAAGACAATTTTGAGAATGTCATCTCCAACTGGACTGACAGCAATGAACTCGTTCCAGACAGGCTCCACCTTACGCAAAACGAATGTTGCCCGTTCGTTGAATCGTTTTGACACGTCCAAAGTGCAGTGCACCACCCAACCTTGTTCCAATAGTTTTTGCAGCAAGATCGTGACCAGAACGCGAGCTGACGTGTTCTCTTTGCCACTGCAGCACCATGGACTACCCTTCAGGCGAAATTCTGAGCACCAGTCCTGAATATTTCAGCCATAAACTTACATACACTGTATTATTGGGTTCCCCACTGGCAAGGTTCATTTGTTTGTTCGTTCGTTCGTTCGTTCGTTCGTTCATTCATTCATTCATTCGTTCATTCATTCATTCATTCATTCGTTCGTTCGTTCGTTCGTTCGTTCGTTCGTTCGTTCGTTCGTTCGTTCGTTCGTTCGTTCGTTCGTTCGTTCGTTCGTTCGTTCGTTCGTTCGTTCGTTCGTTCGTTCGTTCGTTCGTTCGTTCGTTCGTTCGTTCGTTCGTTCGTTCGTTCGTTCGTTCGTTCGTTCGTTCGTTCGTTCATTCATTTATTCATTCATTCGTTTGTTCATTCCTTTGTTTCAAACTGCCTTACATCCTTGACAAATCTGGACATTTGTAGCCCTTTCGGCCAATAAGCCTGAATGCAATTGTTGACCAGTGCAGTGGTTTGCATGTCAGGATCAATCAGTCGAATTCTTGATGATTCATTCAGTGACAGAATGAAAAACCGACACTCACTGAATGGTCGCAACTCCTAAAAGCGAAAAATCATTTACTCAGTTTACAATTTTACAATCTTACAGGCAGAAAGAAATAATTGTCGGAGAAATTTCGCACCGACAGTTTTCCCTGGAACTTGTAACCGATCGAATAGAAAAACTGGAAGATCTCCAGAATTATGCGTCGACCCAGGACGGCCTCTTGTCGAGTGGTGTCCTTCCATAAACCGCGTTCGACCAACAGTTCACAGGTTTCCATTTTAGAAACCGAATCGGAATCGATTATGTTGTAGCGCACTGCTCGCTGCACCAGTCTGTTTAGCTTGTCGTTGCAATTTATTAGAATCTGCAATATTAATGCTACACTATTATTCTACATGGGGTTTGTGGCTATTTTGCTTAGGTTCTCTTGCAATTTGTACAGCAAACATTTCGCATATAAAACTGCTATTTTTAGTTGTAAGTTTTGAGTAATTATAAGAAAAGAAAAGCAACGAACCAGCTTGTCCCAGCCCATCGCTCCCACACAAGCTGCATCATTGATGTTTACTGGTGTCAGATTCTGCAAAAAACTTTTCCTTGTAAAACAACAGGACGCACAATGGAAGGAAAGACCAGACTATACCAAAGTGCGTCGAAAGAAGAAACTGTTGGCTCTGTCAGAGCAGGACAAGACAGTGTCGAGTTCCAGTTGCCAGCCCAGATTTCGGAGTGACAAAAGGAGATGACAGGTAAGACAGTTTAGAGCCGTCGACTCTCTCTTCTCTCCACTCAGCGGATAGCCGTTAACTCTAAATCTTCGTCCCCAATCGTGACACTGAACATCTTTGATACCATCTGCAGTGGTAGTGCTTTCAAGAACCGTTTTATGCAAATTCTAGAAATCAAACCTGGCCAGTAGCTCTGTATCGAGTTCTGTACGGCGTTCCACGCCTCCTCATCGCCACTGAGACAGGTAAAGGTTTGCGTTGCTTCCAGAAAGAAGCACAAATAGTCGGGGTGGCAGACTAACTGTTCGTCGGTTCTGTCAAATTTGGAAGAGTTGGAGCCCATTTTAAAACATAAACAAGAACACATTAGTGGCGACCTGTTTTGTCTGGTCGACTAGACTTATGAAGAGTGATGCAACGAGCGATTAATGTAATAGATCTGCAGCCAATCAAACGGAGGTCTGCACGTGAACCGCACATGACCGGTAGAATTTGACGCCGCACGGGACTGGGAAACCGGTTTTCGATGCCACGAGATGTTTTTGATTGAACTTATCCATAATATTGTTAGGTATACATATTACATAGCATGTGACACACAGTACATGCAAACAGGACATGTGGGGAGGGGTTGGCTGAGCCCGGGTGGTAAAAAAATCGCCTCTAGAGGCATAGTCGGTGTGGGGCGCAGATCCTTTAACTTACCCTACATATGTGACACCGAACTTATCTATCTAGGCCATGTTCAGTCATGGTCGTTGCTTACTGTTCAAATTGCGTTAGTTTATATTCAAAAATGCAAGTGTGTACTAATGGGTTTTATATCCCCACTACTCTGAACAATTTTTGCAGAATACAGTTTTAATTCAAGTCACTAAAATTGCTTTCAGGCTTCTAAAATTGCTCATAAAAATTGATTGTTGGTTGTATTTAACTTCTATTACCATTTTAGCACTAAATTTTTAGCCTGAAATTGCAGTTTTATAGGCGGTTTTTTTAATTTGACGCCCCCCCCCCAATTTTACTTAGTCCCTAAGCCCCATTCCCTCCCGTGAATGATCTGTTATATACGTGTATGGTCTGATTGATAAAATCAAGCGGAACGTTTATTAGCAGATAGCATTCTAATGTATGCATGTTACTGTTTATGTAAACAGAATGGCCGATAGTGGCTAACCTCGTGTCTCGGTTTCTCTTATCAGAGCAATACGTGTGTGTACACAAGTAGGCAGCTGAGTTGGAGTTTTGGACGTGTCTCAAACAAATGCAGGAACTCTACCACTATCTGGGTAGTTTTGGATTGTACCAAAATGTGCTGTTGGCACTGTGTTCTGTCACCAACGTTCTCAGTGCCTGTCAGCTATTGGCATTCACTTGGACCGGATATTCACCTGCCGCTAGGTAACTTTATTACTGTTGAACTTGAATTTTAAATCTATAATCTGTAATGTGTGTTTGGCTGTGCCTTCCATAATCCGTGATCTATGACGCAAGAATTATAACTGTGATATATGGTTTGGTTGGTGAATTCATCTGACATACTCAATGATTGGAGAGGAGAGAGGAGAGAGGAGAGAGGAGAGAGGAGAGAGGAGAGAGGAGAGAGGAGAGAGGAGAGAGGAGAGAGGAGAGAGGAGAGAGGAGAGAGGAGAGAGGAGAGAGGAGAGTTGTTTTGGGTTTCAATGGGCGTTGTTCTTCTGCCTTGGCAGTTTTACGTCTGGGTTCAGGTTTTCCTGAATAAACGTTTACATACAGAGAGAGGAGAGAGGAGAGAGGAGGAAAGGAGTGAGGAGGAAAGAAGGAGAGGAGAGAGGAGTAAAGGAGGATAGGAGAGATGAGAGAGGAGGAGAGGAGGAAAGGAGAGAGGAGGAAAAGAGAGAGGAGGAAAGGAGAGAGGAGGAGAGGAGAGAGGAGGAAAGGAGGAGAGGAGAGAGGAGGAAAGGAGAGAGAGGAGGAGAGGAGAGAGGAGGAAATGAGAGAGGAGGAAAGGAGAAGAGGAGAGAGGAAAGGAGAGGAGGAGAGGAGGAGAGGAGAGAGGAGGAAATGAGAGAGGAGGAAAGGAGAAGAGGAGAGAGGAAAGGAGAGGAGGAGAGGAGGAGAGGAGGAGAGGAGAGAGGAGGAAATGAGAGAGGAGGAAAGGAGAAGAGGAGAGAGGAAAGGAGAGAGGAGGGGAGGAGAGAGGAGGAAAGGAGAGGAGGAGAGGAGGAGAGGAGGAGAGGAGGAGAGGAGGAGAGGAGGAGAGGAGGAGAGGAGGAGAGGAGGAGAGGAGGAGAGGAGAGAGGAGGAGAGGAGAGGATTGATCCTAGATGACTGGCTTGCAAGCATTTTGTTTGTTTTCAGATGTCGTGTGCCAGGGCTGGATGGCAATGAGAGTGACTATGAGAGACTGTTCGATCGGAAAGAGACAGACCGTTGGTTCACCCCTCCAAAAGATGCGGGTCAGCTATGCAGTTACTGTCCAGAAGGGGCCGATGGACTAGTCCACAACAGTTGCACTCCTGAACACGCCATTGCCTGTGACTCAGGACATCTGTATGACCCCAACAGTCTAATCCACAACTCACTCACTATTCTGGTACATGATGCGTATGTCTAGCTACTCTAAAACATTTCTCAACTAAAAAAATACCCACGCCAGTTTTGCAAATACCGCATTAACAATTCCGCTTCATGGCTGCTTTAGTTTGACATGGCCTGCGAAAACATGTGGAAGCGCCAGCTGATATTCTCACTAACTACAGTAGGATTCGTGATCGGTTTGGCTGTTATGAGTCCTCTATCAGACAGGTAGTACGTTTCGTAGACGGTTCTCACCAAATTGCAGTATGTACCCGCTTTACAGATTCGGTAGACGACCTGTGCTTCGTGCGAATGTGATTGCAATGATAATTTGCTGTTTCGTTCTCGTAGCGGCCGAAAACTATTCTACGCTATTCTGCAAGTATTGGTGGGAGCGTTCAACACCGGTGTCTTCACCACTGCATATATTTTATGTAAATTTTTGTTGCTACAACCCTCTGTATACGGTGTTGTAGTGCGTTTCAGATCAAGAAATGGCAGACGGATTTGCACGGACCTTTGGTGGCATTTGGTTAGGCTTTGGAGATTGTTCAGAAGGCTAACTGTCTACGTTTTGTAAACAGGTGTTCCACAGTCTTCCCGCTCGGGTTACTGTATTTGTGTATGGTCTCGAAGCTCCATCCTGACTGGCGCTACATACAATTGTACAGCGCACTCTTGTCACTACTAATCATCCCTTGTCTCTGGTTGGTTTACTGATAAGTTGACTAAAAAGAACATGCCCTTATCATTCTTTTTCAGGCTACCAGAATCAATTCGATGGCTGTTGGGCCATGATAAACCAGAGAAAGCTGAAGAAATCATTCGCAAAGCTGCCAAAGTCAACAAGGTCATAGTTCCGGAGGCTGTTATCAAACGACACATAAAAACTACTGTAAGAAGCACACTAGCTGGACGTGTCAAGAAATTTGCATAATTCAGCAACAAAACGTCAGTCAGGAGTCGTCAAATACAGCCACGGTTCTGGACCTCTTCAAACATTTCACCCTTGCCAAAAACACAATTATTGTTTTCTTCTACTGGTATGTAGTGTATGTACACTTCAGAATGCTACACACCACACCACACCACACCACACCACACCACACCACACCACACCACACCACACCACACCACACCACACCACACCACACCACACCACACCACACCACACCACACCACACCACACCACACCACACCACACCACACCACACCACACCACACCACACCACACCACACCACACCACACCACACCACACCACACCACACCACACCACACCACACCACACCACACCACACCACACCACACCACACCACACCACACCACACCACACCACACCACACCACACCACACCACACCACACCACACCACACCACACCACACCACACCACACCACACCACACCACACCACACCACACCACACCACACCACACCACACCACACCACACCACACCACACCACACCACACCACACCACACCACACCACACCAAACCACACCACACCAAACCACAACTAAACACACCACACAACACCACACCACACCACACCACACCCACACCACACCACACCACACCCCACCACACCACACCACAACACCCCACACCACACCACACCACACCACACCACACCACACCACACCACACCACACCACACCACACCACACCACACCACACCACACCACACCACACCACACCACACCACACCACACCACACCACACCACACCACACCACACCACACCACACCACACCACACCATGCCTTTAGATTTCTTCTTAAAACTTCAATGGCAAAACCTTATAGGTTTGCATCCTCGATGGCCTATTATGGCCTAACACAGAACACCCAAGATCTACCTGGCAACGCTTATGTCAGCTTTGCTTTGTCGGCTGTTCTTGAGATCCCTGGCTATCTAATTTGCATTCCGATGCTGGAGTTCTGGGGCCGGAAACCGACGCTTATTTCACTCATGGGCATTGGTGGACTGTTCACGCTCTTGGCCGGATTTATTCCTTCTGGTAAACATTATAATTTTTCTGAACAAAATCACGAAGAAAAACTATTTAGACAAAGCTGTGCTTGCTTTGGCACTCGTGGGGAAAATGTGTGTTGCGGCAGGTTTCGCCGCTATCTACAATTACTCCGCTGAGGTTCGTTTTCACAAAATGTGCGGTGGTATACAGTAGTCGGTGCGCAGCACTACAGTATAACTAACCCGCTGTGAGGTGTGAGGTGTAGTGCGAACGGAAAAAACTACACTATGTTTTTTCAATCGGGATTTGCACCGAAATTTAGTTTTAGGTTTTTCCTACAGTTCTCAGACAAAGCGGATTGGGATACGGCTCAATTTGTGGCCGAATCGGCTCCATCCTGGCACCACAAATTCGGCTTTTGGTAAGAAATTTGTTAATTAATTCCTGATATACCTTTTATAACTCTTTTTTACAGGGAAATTACGTCGTCGGCTGGCTACCAATTGTCATTTACGGTGCGTGTGCCTTCCTAGCAGCATTGCTGTCGATATTTCTGCCAGAAACTAAAGGTCGTCGGTTGCCGGAATCGATTGCCGACTCCCTACACATCTCAAGGTTGACTAATGACGCTTTATTTCGCTTGCATAATATGGCTTCTTCCAGCGCCGCTCTGAAAGACTTGGAGAGCAAGCCTTTGAAGATCGAAAACGAAAAAGCTTCAGGCCGCGATTCCAGTGCTTACGGTTCTATTTCACCCTAACGTGCTATACATTTTTTACACAGCAAATATAAGCGATTCAATTTCTGGAGTAATTGTCAAAGAACAACAAAACTTTCTTGGGACTGGATGACGATTTCTCCGGAATGGTCACTTGTTTTCTGGGACTTAGCGGAGGGGTGGTTGAGACCACAGGTACTAGGTACCTTTTAGCAGGACTGACAGGAGGTGAACCTTGTTTGGAGACCTTTTTAGTCGGACTTCCCGGTGGGGTGCCTCTCAACTCGGCCACTCTCAGATTCAGTGGTTTCTCCAATTTTCCCGAGAGCTCCGGACTCGAGTTCTGCGAACTCTCACTGCTATTTGTTCTTCTTTTACTAACCTGATTCGGTCTTCTAGCACTCCTCCGAGCTTTCTCCGACCGTTCAGGACTGGAATTTTGCGAGCTATCACTGCTGGTTGTCTTCTTTCTCGGAGGGGAAACAGGGCTCTTTTTCTTAGTGGGACTGCGACGTTTCGGGGGACTGGCCCTCATTCGTCGAGGGGGGTTGAAGGGGTTTTGTTGCGGAGTCCTTCTCGGACTGTTCTGGGCGCTTTGCACCCCTCTCAGCGGGTGGTAGGGACTTCGCTCCGGGTAAATTCGTTGCGAAAACTCTCTGACTTCTACGTTTTTTCGCAGCACCGGCGCCGTGCGACACAGTCTTTGTACGCCGGGTTCTTTTCTGGGATACCTGGGACTGGAGATTATTTTCAACGGCTTCACCGGCTCTGACTTGAGGAAAACAAGCGAAGCTGAGCAATTTTTCGCTTCCGCTTCTTGCTTCCGAGGACGCTTCACCTCTACTACAAGTGGATTGAACCAAACTCCCTTCTCCGGCGTGTCCGGCGAATCGGACTTGTCGAAAGCGGCCGAATGGATCAGTTGCCGACTCTGTTCTGTGAGGAAGAGTTGATGCTGTCTGAGACTCTCTTGCAGACTCGGTTTCTGCTTGTGCGATGTGGCTGCAGCTAGGAAGATGAAGAAGAAAAACAGACACAGACCAAGAACGACCAGAAATGCCAGCGTAAAGAAGAGCAGAAGTGGGATGGCACACCAAAACCCTTCGCAAATCAGTAAAGAAACTGGCGCTGACACGGCGGCTTTGCAAGCTAAAAGTTGCTGCGTGATCGCCTGATTAAATTAACCTTTTCCAAATCACCGTAGGCCGTCTGGAAGCGTAAACAGGACAAACAAAGAGTAATTTAGTAGAAGATATAAATACACTTTCTTCTGCATGTTACTCGCTCCATGTGTCGGGCCTGATATCAACAGCTAATCGCTGCTGGCCAGGGCGAGAAACCAAACAAACAAACATCCATGTGTCGAAAGGATCATCTTCAACCCACCTCCGATTTTTGACAAGCAATTTTGTTACAATTTAAGACAGTAAAATTGCTAAAATCGTTAGTAACAGCAACCAGGCATTTTCAGGGATTTTGACCGAAAATACAATTTTCTACGACTTTTTAGCATATTTCAGTACTGGACGAACAAAACCCCAGGATGAGCTCAAACCTCCACCAACCCCCTCCGGCTTCGTCCGATGACCTATTATCGTTCTGTACGTGTTCTTTGTGTCCTTTCACAGAGGCTCAGAACAACAATCTGTTTAGACTGTACGCGAACAAGAAGGTAGTGTTCGCCCAAGGGATGAATATTTTTCCGGAAAAACCTCAGCCTGTTTTTTTTCAAAAATCGCGAGAAAAACTCCAGCTCAAGTTCTGAGTATCCTAGCCTAGTTTTATTACTCCTAACGCATTCTAGCGGCTACACCGTCCTGAGCCTTTTCAGACCAGAAATAGACGTGTTACATTGATATAAATCACGAAATGGGCATGAAACAGTGCCTGACAGGTTCCATCAATAAACGCTATATGCAAATTTTCTTACAGCAGTTTCCCTTTTCTTGCTTTGTCACGCCAAATTTCGTCTTTTCTTTTGTTTTTCTAACAGTTTTGACTCAATCTGGCCTATTATGCATCGCAAAAGTTCATTTTTAACTGAAAATGACGTAAATTATCTATTTTTGCTTGAGTTTTTTGTCCACAAATATGTTTTTTCCAACGCTTAGGAAAAAACATCGTTTTTTAGAAAAAAACGGAAAAACGCCGCAAGAATCACAGCTCACATCCCTGGTTCGCCCAAACGGAGGTGATTTGGAAAGACATTGTTCAAACCGGATTTTCGCGAATTTCCAATCATTTTTCGCAAATTGCTCATATCAGTTCGTTTGACGCAGAACTGAACCAAACTGGTTGTAAGGTCGGGGTTGGCTGGACACTCTGCCAAATAGATTAGCACAAAAGTAATCTGAAATACATTGTATGACTTTTTTTAGATTCAGCTAAGCCACGTTATGGATTTGCTTACATTCCGTTCGCAGGCGTACTTAGAAGCCAGATTTTCCAGCGTTTCCAGATTTGACCCGATCTGAGTGGGAATGATGAGGAAAATTTGTTGTCGTTTATTACTGTCTTGAATAAATCGAGTCAAGCGTCTGTCGGCACTACAAGACAAGCTTGAATTCAGTTCCTCTTTGAGTCTGCTTCGAAATAAACTCCGATTCGATGTTCTGTATGCTCGAGTCGCTCTTCCAATTATGCCAAATCGCAGTGACTTTGTTTGGTTAAACTGACTAAAGTCAGATTTTGATTGATTGAGGAGAATAAGCCGATTATGAAGCTTTCTTACTTTAAAATCCGGTCGGCTACGCTTCTGATGTACTGAGCAGAGTTGGAGTGGTTACAAGCGATAACGAAAAGTAAATCTACAAACGGTTGATGGGTGGTTTGGCTAAGGGCGAGAAAAATTATAGAAAGCACAGAGAAAAGAAAACAGCGCATGTCGGTTCGTTCAGCTGGCCGGTTAATAGCTGCAACTGCTAGCATTACAAGAATTAGAAGATGGATTCGATCGCTATAATATTCTATCAACAGCCGTTAGGTCATTACTTCCTTTCGAAAGGCTGCTACTAAACAACACTTATTTGTGCAAGAGTGTTATATAAAGACACGACATTTTTTAGCTGATTGAAATCCTTAGTGTTAGTACTCCAACTTTGAGCCCTCTATGACAAATTTCCATTTTTGGGTCTGAATACCTGTATGTTTTCATACGTAGAGGTTAAATTCAGTGTCTCTGACCAATCCAGAGTTTCTGAAATAAAACGGGAGTGAAACGGCTACGAAACGAAAATGTAAACACATTTTCAAAATCCTGAGTGTACTGGCTATCGTTTGGTGTACGAATCGTTGCGATTAGAGCAACTGGTAGTGCAGATGACCTATTAAGAGTCGGTGTCTGAGCCAGACAACCCTGTGCTGAACTCCCTATGCACAAAAATAGGTCGACCTCTCCGATTTTGCTCAAAATTTGCACAAATGATGTACCTTGAGGGAAACTAACCTGCACCAACTATGAGCCCCCAACTCGGCCTAATGTGCAAATTACATGGGGTCAAAGGTCAAATTTGGGGTAACTTTTTGGACTGAACATAAAAACCTCAATTTTCAACGTACAGCGTCCGGATTTTTTTTTAACCAATAGAGCATGTCGCAAGCTATCAAATGAGTTATACCACGCATTTCTGCCTTCACGTACACAATACTTGTAACAGATTTTCTGTTATTTTATCTTTTCCGAAAGTCATATTTTTGGCTGTAGAACCAAAGTTCCCGGGACCCCAGGCAGTTTTTTTTATTCATAAGATAGGCCGTGAAGAGAGCTTCATTTTGATATATAACATTTGCTGTTTCCGCGGGTCGAAAGTTGTCAAATTTGCCTTTGAATGTTGACTCCCAATCTGACTTTCTTAACGTGTTTGCAACATGGATGCTCCCGATGTGTGTCAGACTGCTTCTTATAATGCTGAGTGTTTTATTACTTGATAGCGCTTGCTGTAAGCTATCATTTGACTTAAACCACGCATTTCTGCCTTCACATACACATTACTTGTAACAGTTTTTCTGTTATTTTCACTTTCCCGAAAGTCACATTTTTGGCGGTAGAACCAAAGTTCCCGGAACCCCAGGCAGTTTTTTTCATTCAGAAGATAGGCCGTGAAGAGAGCTTCATTTTGATACATAACATTTGCTTTTTCAGCGGGAGCTAAGTTGTCAAATTTGCCTTTGAATATTGACCCCCAAACTGACCTTCTTAACGTGTTTGCAACATGGATGCTCCCGATGTGTGTCAGACTGCTTCTTATAATGCTGAGTGTTTTATTACTTGATAGCGCTTGCTGCAAGCTATCATTTGGGTCACAGCTCACCGTTCTTCCTTCACACATGCAATAACTAGAGCAATTTTTCACAATTTTGCATATAAAAATATAAAAGTTTTTAAAGTTTGATTGATTGATTGTAGGGGGCGGGATAGGAATACCCCTAGCGTTAGGCCACCCATGGGCCTATCACGCAAACCCCATAGAAATCGTGGAACTTAATGGTGAGCTAGAATCTCCTAGATTCTTTGATGAATCTCAGGAGATCTCTGAGCTCACAACTTCTAATATCCTCAAGTAACATAATGTCACCCCTGAGGTTACGCCTTCGAATTGCAACTAAGGCAAAAGGATTGTCCTAGAAAGTGAAAGGCGGTTTCTTCTTCTTCTGCACAAGGCGCACAGAGAGAGTCCGCCACCACTCAAATAGTCCTTAGGTGCTTATTAAATCCGAAATGGCCATTAAGCACACCTACCACTATTCTTAAAACTTTGCAAGGAAGTTGCAAGAGCTTATGTCTGGTCCTTTGACTTGGGCCATCAATATGCATCTTGGCCTGCCAGCAACTATCTAAAGACCGCCAGTATGTATAATGCTGGCGGCGGGTCCAATTAGTGAGGGCGCTCTTACACACCTAAGCAGAGATGCCAAGAGCAGGTTCCGGTCCCACAAATGAGGTCTGAGCACCATCCCGAGCCAGTAGGTCTGCTTGCTCATTACCCTCAATAGCCGAGTGACCTGGCAGGCACCCATATCAATTTAACCACTTTTTCAGTGGCTAAAAACTCCAGTGCTTCGAGGCACTCCACAACTAGTTTTGAAGAAATTTTTGTTTCTCAATTCAATTCAAAGGGAATACATGTAGTTGGGGGGGAATGGGGGAGACTCCCCCAGGCCCGATTTTTGGAGAAAATTCCCCCCAGCCAGATTCTGGGGGGGGTTGAAACCCTATTTTGGGCTTCTAAACCTGTAAACAGGGTTTCAGAAGCCCTGATTAGGGTTCCAGAGACCCTAAACAGGGTTTCGGAACCCCAATTAGGGCTTTAGAAACCCTAAAATAGGGCTCCGGAACCCAAATTTGGGTTTCTGAAACCAAACTCCAAACCATTTGATGAATACGGCATCCAATCCCTCATCAACTGACAGGTAGACCTATGATAAGGAAGACGGGTTTGAAAAGTGATGAGAAATGCACTAGTATACCAGCACCCTATCAGACTGTACCTGTCTCTTTATTCGTGTGCTTGCTCTGTCCACGGGCCCTTCCCACTCTTGAAATTACACTACTGTAGGCACAGAGATGAGAGGACAATGGGTTAGCATGTGCTACCCAGTGGCGTATCCAGGATTTCGGAAAGGGGGTGTAAAATTTTGAAAGTGCCTGGGCAAGAAAAGTTAGCAAAATTTGCCTTAAAAACGCGTTTAAAACACATTCCAGGCTTAAGATTAATAGAAATTACAAGTTTTAGTAGTTTAAAGTGGCCTGGTTGGGCTTCTGTCCAACCAGGACAAGAAAATTTTGAAAATTTAGCGTTCAAAAACGCATTTAAAAGTTATTCTGAGCACAAAATAGACAGTTTTAGTACATAATGGTTCATAGGGAAAGTGAAAATAACAGGAAAACTGTTACAAGTATTGTGTACGTGAAGACAGAAATGCGTGGTATAAGTCAAATGATAGCTTCCAGCAAGCGCTATCAAGTAATAAAACACTCAGCATTATAAGAAGCAGTCTGACACACATCGGGAGCATCCATGTTGCAAACACGTTAAGAAAGTCAGATTGGGAGTCAACATTCAAAGGCAAATTTGACAACTTTCGACCCGCGGAAACAGCAAATGTTATATATCAAAATGAAGCTCTCTTCACGACCTATCTTATGAATAAAAAAAATTGCCTGGGGTCCCGGGAACTTTGGTTCTACAGCCAAAAATGTGAATTTCGGGAAAGTGAAAATAACAGAAAAACTGTTACAAGTATTGTGTACGTGAAGGCAGAAATGCGTGGTATAACTCATTTGATAGCTTGCGACATGCTCTATTGGTTAAAAAAATCCAGACACTGTACGTTGAAAATTGAGGTTTTTATGTTCGGTCCAAAAAGTTGCCCCAAATTTGACCTTTGACCCCATGTAATTTGCACATTAGGCCGAGTTGGGGGCTCATAGTTGGTGCAGGTTAGTCTCCCCCAAGGTACATCATTTGTGCAAATTTTGAGCAAAATCGGAGAGGTCGACCTATTTTTGTGCATAGGGAGGGTCGCCTGGCTCAGACACTGACTCTTAAAAACTGATATTAAAGAATCGGTCGAAAGGAGAACCACTTCCGGACTAAACTTTGAGCGGCCGCCATTCTGGCGTATGAGCCCGTAGAACATTATGGCTGACAATGCTGAATTGCCCGCGCGATTGGGCACATAATGATCCTTTTTCAAATGAAAGATAGATGAATTCTTGAAGAAACGGTGAAAATTTTGTCGATATACTCTGCTTAGTTCCTGAGATTCTTATACACAAAGTCAAAACAGACTTTGGCAATGAACAAGAGCGATTCGGTTGCACATCATAATAACTCTTACGGGCAGACCGTGCACAAATTGGTGCACGCGACAATTTTTCATCACGCATTTGCAGATCAGCTTCGCACGGGTTCATCACGCAAAGCTGATCAGCTTCGCAAAATTTACACCTCGATCAGCTTCGAATTTGCGTTATGGGGCCAGCGCAGCCATAACTCATTTTCATCACGTACTTTGTGTCGGCTGTATGCTACAGCGTTGCGCATTAGCTGGTATTTAAAGTGGCGGCCAGTAAAAAATGCGTGATGAAAAACCTCATCACGCACCTGCGTGATGACTCTTTCCATCACGCAGCGTTTTCATCGGACAAATTTTTTCAGCTTCGCACGGGTTCATCACGCATTTTCCCGGCCAAAAATTCGAATTGGCTCATCGGAGATTTGACGGCCCTGCGCGAGAGGGATATAGCAGATTCTTACTACTGAGGGCTAATGAGACTTTACTGGTGAAGTAACCGAGTGTGTATGTCGCCAGTAAAGCCTCGTGACGTTAGCCCTAGCTGTAGGAAACGTTTTATTATGAAGTGCAACGGAACGGACTAATAAAAATCGCAGCTATGTTCATTATCAAAATCTCTGATTTTACTTTGAGGTGGGGCAAATATCTGAGGAACCAAGCATATTTCTTTGTCTAATTTTTAGTCTAAGTCTTTCATTCAAAAAAAGATTTATTCAAATCGGTAGAGATTTGCGATTGCCGTAGTAAAAATCTGCTGGGTTGTTTTTTACACACCCTGTAGTTTCATTGGAACAAAAACAAAACTGCAATTTGATTAAATCAGACTCGCTAAATATATCGTGCAAGCTCTGCTAAACTGAAGAGAAGCTAATCAGGAAGGAAAATATTATTTAATGCGAAATCTGAAAATTCAGAGCAGCAAAAGTGATCGATCAGAAATCAAATGTAGGATAAAGCCGAACAAATTCAACCCTTAACTTGCGCTGCGGTTTAGGCCCATGTTTAAGTTTAGTTTAATCTGTTCTGCATCTGAATTTGGCTTTTAGACGAAAATGAGAATGGTCAAAATTTGAATTTGGCACAGAAAGTTGAGCAACGGTGAACTATGGCGTCTTTTCGGCTGTCCTGCAAAGCAGACTACGGTCCCCTCCCGGATATGGTGATCCATCGTGTAGATTAGTGTTTCTGGAGCAGATAATTTTTGGTCAATTTTTTATTTCAGACAGGCTAATGTCCACCTGGGGTTTGGACGAAGATTGTTATGTTTAATTAATAGCAAATTGTCATATCTACCCGCCTGTCCATGCGGAGATGTATTCGTCCATGGGTTAGAACAGAATGCTACAATTGATTGAGTTAGTGGATGTCGAAATCGCGCATTTTTCTATTTTCCATTTTTATTTTTTTATTTAAAAATCTTTAAAAGTTAATGCTGAGAAATTTGCATCTAAGGTAGGCCTACTCACACGGTACAATTGGTAGCTATCGTTCAAAAGATGATCGAGAAACGTTCTTTTTTCGATTTGTGTCATAGCGATGATAATCGTTTGAAGCAAGCCAAAGTCCTGGAGTTTGGACCCAAAACTTACTAACTGTGCTTATTATGTAGGTAGGGCAGTTTCCCACCTATCTGCACATGCGGGCTAATGTGCATCTTACTAACAGATGAGTTTTACAGCAAGTTTTCTACGTTGGGTTCCGGGTGAAACTGGTCGATAATTGATGAAATAGAGCGATATGACGAGAGCGCGTAATCTGAGGTGGCAGACATGATAATTTGTAATTACTGTGTTGGTACGCTGGTATCTAAACTAATCTGGACATCAAAAGCAATTGTTCGATACTAGAAACTGTTATCTTTGTTAAAGATCTACAATTTGGGTCGCACAAATTTACAAGACCTGACAGCACAGGCAGAAAACGCGTAGTGTGTGGTCGAACTTGTATTTAGAATGCGGTAATTAGTTGTTTGTGTGTAAAATAATAATCAGGAGATAGAAAGCTGTCGTTTGATATCAGACTCGATCATGTTTGCTACAAATTTACAATCGGAGTACTCATGCCAGATAGATATGGTGTTTTGTTTGTGCGTCGTTGGTATCTCCCGATCAAAGTGGCCCGTTGTTTAGGCGATCTGTACCAAAGTGGTCCAAATGCAATTTCAGATTGTTTCGGCTTCTGCAATGCTGTGAAGTGAAACAGAGTGTTCTTGAAGAGCATACACCTGACCTGATGTAGAAAACCGAAGATTCGGATTAACCTACTAGAGCACAACCACTTATAATGTACAAACGCGTTCTTTGTTGATTTCACAACGGTAACTCTTGCTGCTTGCCGCAGTCTCCAGTGGCGTATCCAGGATTTTGGAAAGGGGGGTGTAAAATTTTGAAAGTGCCTGGTTGGGCCGCTGCCCAACCAGGGTAAGAAAATTTAGCAAAATTAGTATTCAAAAACGCGTTTAAAACGCATTCCGAGCACAAAATAGACAGTTTTAGTACATGATTCATTAGTTTCTTATATTTTTGACAGACTTATTCTTCCTACCTCCACCGCAAAGGGGGGTGTACTACTGTTGTTTGTGTATACACATACACATTTACCATACACAAAAATACACATTGTTTTTTCAATGTGTATACACATACACATACACATACACATTACAAATTCAGATACACATTACCATACACAAACAGTACTCGAAATGTGTATTTTTGTGTATGTGTATTTGATCGGCAAAAGTCGATAAAATTTCGAACAGAATCGTACAATTTCGATGTTTTTGCTGCAGTAATACACGGCAGATATCCTGATAAAGCCTTCAAATGGCCAAAGTAACTCGATTTCAAAGCTATACAAAGTTTAAAGCAACAGACATTAAGAGATTTGATTTTCTTAGCATTCCTGGCTCAAAATCTACCAAAAAATTTGCATTTTCAGTACAATACACATACACAAATATACACAAAAATACACATTGTTTTGTCGAATGTGTATACACAAATTACCATACACATTTGAGAGTAAATGTGTTTACACATACACATACACATACACAAACAGAAAACCCAATACCAAACAACAGTAGGGTGTACACACCCTACACCCCCTGGATACGCTACTGACCGTCTCTGTCCGCCGGGCCACAAGCAAACTCTATGGGGAAAAAGGTTTTACTAAGCAAAGACCACTTCACTTAGCACTGTTTAATATACCCGTGACGAATTCAGTTCCAACCAAGCCTCTCCTCAACTGAAAGGCGTTCGAAACCGTGCCATATCTCTACTTAGGGTCGAAATTAGTGCGAAACCGCATATTATTCAAAAACATTCTATGCATTACTAAGAAAGATCGTCTAGGCGTTATTGTATTCTTTATTTACTAAGGTCACAGATCACAGATTAGGCAAATCACAGAACAACATAACACCTCTCAACTTGTAACTGGTACGAAAACTAGAAGCTAACTAGATGCATTTTTACTACAGGAACGCTTCAGGAATCCAGCGTAAAACATAGAATATATAGAATGAGGTGACACATGTACTACAGAAGAATCGCGACAGAAGAAAAAGCAAACTAATCAGACCAGTAATCCTACAACAAAAAATCAAGCAGATAAAGCTTATTTTTACCACAGTAGCTGCAGAATGCCGTAAATTGACGCCAAAGCGGCATGTCGTTCTAAAACGTTGATAAGTACAACATATATCGAGTCTGTAAATTTTCTTACTTTTGAAACAACAGCTACATTCTTGGATGAAGCAAGCACAGCGGCAAAGGCTAATACGAAAACGCCGCAGTCATAGCCATTGTTTTGCTTAGGACAGTCCTAAAGCAAACAACGTATTAATCAATCTGTTTTTCGGGGCTTAGGTACCACTACTATCTCGGTGTGCCAATTCTCGTCAGGTGTACCGGTGGCACCGTTTCTGTGGGCCATCTTGACACATGCCCTGAAGAAACGAAAAAGGAGATAATTAACAGGATTATAACTACGCAATCCACTTACAGCAGCTTTGCCATTATGACCTCTGCTTCGTATTGATAGATTAGCTGTGTTATTTCTTTTTGTTCCCAAGGAACGCCGAATCCCGTCTTTGGACGACCACGGCCACGACACGACGTTGCATTTTAGACGATCAGCTAAATAAACTGGAACTGCCTACAAATCTTCCCACTACAAAAAGTCTGAAAAACACGTCTGCACCAGCACACCGGAAGAATCAGTCAGGATTTCCAAAAATAAATGGAATTTTTGTTGTTTAGACGGTTTCACACGTTGACAGACTGTAGAAGCGATCGCAAAATATATCTAACGGGCCAGCTAAATTTTGTTCGATTTGCTAAATAAATCTAGCGCCTGCTAAATAGCGCTAAATATTGATCCGGAGATCACCGGCACGCACCTGTTTTGTTTCGTTTTCGGTTTTGTTCTAAGTAATTCTAATGCTGTCTCTTTCCTCCCCTCTTCCTTCGTTGGCATTTACACAGAACAGAAGCTATGTCAAATTCTGAATGTTCAATATTTTACTGCCCATTGTCCGCCGCATGGCCGAGATTCCTTTAAAAAACTTCTCCCTAAGCCTAAGCCTGAATGAAACATGGATTTGTGTTTGAAAGCGGTTCCTGATTTCCCCCGCCCCAGCTCCACCTCATAATGCCTAATAACCAGTGTTGCCAGGTTGGGGGATTCCCCAATTTTTGGGGGGGATTTTTTCCGATTTAGAGTCAAAATTTCGATTTGGTGGTTAAGGGGGAAAGTTGGGGGATTTTTCAAATATTAGAGGTTTTTAGCGGGAATTCAAGCTGGCGCAGTGTTGAAAATCAAATACAGTTATGTCTCGTTAATCCGGAAAAGTTGGGGCCGGCCAATTTTGTCCGGATTAGCGAATTTCCGGATTAGCGAATCAAAGCTAAAACACTGTTTTTCGGCTCAAAGGCCTGAATGACAGATTTTTGTTAGTTGCATATCAGAGTCTGCAGCTGTGCCTCTTAATTATAGCTCCTAAAACGCAGAAATAATCAAATTCTGACTCTACGAAATGCATTACTCATAGGGACCGGCAACGTCGGCCAATTTTGCGCCGTTCCGCGTGCCTAATTTTCTTCGCGCGTTTTCACCACATTGGTATAGCGAGGGTCAAAATCATGTTTTTTTAAAAAATGCGGCTAGAAAAGCGCGTTCTTTTTTTATGGTTTTTTGTTTTGATTATTTTAACATAACTATTCACCCAAATCACCTTGCTATACGCTAAGCTGCGGTTGTTTTCGGCTAAAATAAGCGGAAAAACAGCGTCAGTGTAAAAAAAAGTTTATGATCTCAAAAGGTGCGCCCGACGGTATTAAAGAGGCATTGATCATCTTTCGTTTGAGCCATTTTTTTTCGGCATCGATGCAGCCAAAGATCCCGGAAATCAGATTGAAATTTTACATGGTTAAGCATAGGCAGAATCGGTATTTTTTCAGAAAACGAAAGTTTGCTCTTAAACAAAGAACAAATAAAAAAGGTGCGCCCGCTTAAATTTTAGTTTAGGTGTTGCTCTTACTAAAATCACTCAGATTTGGCGTCCTAGGTTCGTAAAAGATCCCGGAAATTGGGTTAAAGTTGATGAGGTCGTTAAAATTAGAGGGTATCGAATACGAACGTATTGGGGATCCTGAGCAGCCCAAAGCCAATAGTCTATATTTTGCTTCTTTACAATCCTTTAGTAGTTTTGCGTCTCTGCTAATTAATATAAGGTGAATCCTGCTCAGGCTTAACGTGTGTAGTCAATAAATATGGTACAAAAGCGGAAAAACCTGTAATCGCTTATTCGAGTTAACTTCATATAATTCGTTTTCATTTATATGTCAGTGGAATTCCTTCAAATTTTCAGCGTTTATTCATAAGTGTTAAAGATATTTTTTGCCCAAATTTGAGCTGCATATTCCAACGCAAACAGGCACGGAAGGTAATCCAGTAACGAACGAAAGTCGGATAAGGTTAGGTGTAGCTGGGGGGGGGGAATCAGGGAAGGTCAGAAATGGACTAGATATTAATTAATTAACTTTGTTATGACTATACAACTCCGGAACGTGCGCTATACTGATGCATACCCCTAGGGGTATTTTTATATTTGGAAAACAAGCCCTCAGGAGCGTGTCCTGTACTGATGCATACCCCTAGGGCATACATGGGCCGGGGGGTAAGGGGGTATACCCCTCCCCCTCGGCCGGCCATACCCCTCCCTCCCCCACCCACCCCCCTCGCTTTCGCTTATTTAAGGCAAAATAGGCGTTTTTTGGCCTTTTTTCGGGGGGACCCCCCACCCGAGGTTTCCAACCCCCCTACCCCCCTCCGGATTTTTCCGGCCCATGTATGCCTAGGCGTATTTATATATTTCGAAAACAAGCCCTCAGGAGCGTGCCCTGTACTGATGCGTGTCTAGGGTATTTTTATATTTGGAAAACAGGCCCTCTGGGAGCGTGCCCAATACCGATGCGTCCCCTAGGGGAAGACATGGGCAAAGGGGGGGGGCTGAGGGGGGGTTGACCCCCATCAGGCTCTTATCTACCCCCCCATCAGCCGGCCGCTACCCCCATCAAAATTTTTTGGGAAGAATTTTGTATAGAAAATTATGTTAAAAATATGCCTGGAATAGGCGTAAATGAGGTCGGAATAGCTAATTTTAGCTTATTTTAATTAAAAATAAGCCAAAAAACCCTGATTTTCGCCAAAAATCGGACCTTTTGGCTTACCACCCCCTCAGCCCCCCATCAGGCGCTCCTACCCCCCATCAGCCCCCCATCAGGAATTGAAAATTCTACCCCCATCAGCCGAAATGCTAGCCCATGTCTGCCTAGGGGTATTTATATGTTTTTAAAACAGGCCCTCCGGAGCGTGCCTATACTGATGTGTCCCTCCAGGGGTATTTTTATATTTGGAAAACAGGAATACATGGGCCGGAAAAATCCGGAGCGGGTATGGGGGGTCCAAAAAAGGCAAAAAAAACGCCTGTTTTGCCTTAAATAAGCGAAAATTTTCTCCGTCCTAGAGGGGGGTGGGGAAGGGGTATGGCGGGCCGAGGGGGGTATTGGCCGGCGAGGGGTATACCCCCACACCCCCGGCCCATGTATGAAAACAGGCCCTCCGGAGCCTGCCTATACTGATGCGCCTCTAGGGTACTTATATATTTGGCAAAACAGGCCCCCGGGGCTTGCCCTACGTTGATGTAGTGATCATTAGACTCGCCAGGCGAAGGGCTTTCAAATGATATACAACACGACCATTTTGGGCGATTTTGGAATGTTTCCAAAAATAATCGATATTTATCGATAAATCATGTTAATTTTTAATTAATTATGATTAAAAACATTAATTTTTGTTTGGGATCGGTTCCTGATTCCCCGCGCTACACCTGATCCGGAATTTCTCACCAAAGTACAAATCGGAGGAAGTAGGGGGGCCAATCCGGGGGGTCTGGAATATTTCGGGTGGGGGGCAGACCACCTGTTACATGTATTGTAGCAGCTCATCCTTGTCTGAAACTGTAAGTGTAGTGTCTGAAACTGTAAAAGAATTGTGCCAGAAACATCGGAGAGGGAGAGTGGAAAAGATCGTTTTGATGGGGGGTGCTCCCCTATCGGGGGGTTGGCCCAAGTCGGTGGGAGGGGAGCAGAACCCCAGCCCCGCTGTTACATATACAAATGTACCTGGAAAACACAGGAATACCAGTTCACACTCTACTATTCAGTTCTAGTTCGAGCTACCAAGGTGTTTGTTCGGTATATAAAGGTGGTAGACGCAGTCCTACAGTCTTGGTATATAAAAAATGTAAAAGAAAATCGCATTGCGATTAGAATGACACCGGTCCCATCAAAATCGGCGCAGGGGTTTACGAGTGACAGTCTGATAAAGTACATCGGTCATCGGTATGCACGCTGCGGTCAACTTTCTAGGAAGAAAAGGTGGCACGCTGGGTGACGCAGTTAAACGGTCATAACTCGCTTATTATCCAACCAATTCCGTTCCGGTTTGTTTTGTTAGACTGCATAAATTGTGCTCTTTTCAATTCTGAAGCCCAATTTCGCCTAGGATCATTTTGAATTTTCGCGTGCCGGTCCCTATTACTCAATTGAAAATTCACACCTGAATTAAAAAACTGCGCATGCATTTTGTCCAAATTAACCAAATCCGGATTAACGAATCACTTTACCACACACATTTCGAAGTTGGGGCTCCAAATCTTCTGTCCGGATTAACGAGTGATATAACATGGTGGAAAATTGGGACCTTGCCTAATCTTGTCCGGAAGGTGAATATTCACGAGGTCCGGATTAACGTACATGAGTGTAATTTTTAGCATAAAATTTAAAATTCTAGAGGATTTAAACCAACCTTGTCTGGAGTGTCTAAGAAGCTGCACGAATCGATTCTGACTATTTCATACTCATTTTTAGGTAGGCCAAACAAAATTTGCTGCATAACAGTTGAATTGCGCCCTGAGCTATTTGAATAACTTCTCTGAAAAACTCAAAATTTTCAGCCTAAATTTTAGGCACGAATCTGTCGTGAGTGATAAAATTTACATTAATTGTCTCTGCACGAGAAAACGGGCCAAAAGTGATACCCTGGCGGGTCAAAAAAAATTCAAAATCGTTTTTGAAAGTTCTAATATCGATACTCTAGGACAGTTTTCGATGAAGAAAACGAATCTGGTATGCAAATTTTCCTAGCTAAATTTGTACTATAGTTATGGTTGGGGAAACCTTTTGAGCCAGACCAAATTATTTTTTCTGAATCAGTGAAATTAAATACTTTAAATTAGTCAAAACGGGGACGCTGAATCTCGTGGTGTTCTTCGTTTCAACGAGAACCTTCGAAAAATGCGATTTTTCATGACTTGAAAATTTCAATCGAGCATATCTCAAAAACTAGGCAAATTCATTCCGAGCTGATTACAGTTGTAAACACTTCGTAACATAAGCTTTCGATCCATAAAAAATATTGGGGGGTCATCGATGGTAGACGGCCACTTTATAGCCTCTGAAGTTTGGGTGTCAGTAAAATTCTGCCTATTTTTTACTTTTTCGGTTTTGACCAACACATTCAAATGACTGATGTTTCGTCTGATGGATTCCTTTTACAAAATGGCTTATACCGCTGAAGAGGGCTTGATTTGTAGATTAATTTGATGTATTTATGTCAAGCAATAGAGCTAGTATACCAGCAAAAAATAGTTTTCTGTTGTCAGATTCCAGAAACATCGGTAAATTTCTGTGCATAATACAAGCGTTTTTGCTAACATCTAGAAAATATGGGAATTCATTATTCTGTATTTGGTTGTGCATGCTGTGCTCAGCACGAAAAAATTAGACTACCAAAAGCCGACAGTGGAGAGGCAATGGCTCTACTGTCTTCTGCTGCAATGCCGAGTTTGTAGTCCAGACACCAGTGCAACTGAAGTACCAGTTAGCAAAGCACTTTGATAACCTTGATGCACGAGAGAAGTAGAGACTGGCTGCAACCTGTTCAAGTGGCATTGCGGCGATTCTAACAGTTGCAGCTCCAAACCAAGAACATGGGGCTGAAGCTTTCGACTGTTTGTTTACAATCCTGACACAGGTTGAACAGCATGGTGGAAACATCCGCGCAGTGAATGCAATTCAATGTGGGTTGAAACAGTTCAAACGGTACTTGAAACTTGACTTTGCTGCACATGTGCGTCAAGGAGGCCCATGCAAGACACATTATGCAGTTTTTGCTTTGAGTGATGAGCACTCAGAAGAATAAAAATTGGTGGATGTATGTGAGCATGGTCACAAATGATGAGTTTTTGTAAGTAAGTAGTAAGTAAGTTTATTCAGTTAACAAAAACACAATACAAGCCCAAGACAGATAGGGGTGGGGATCGGCCGTTATATGGCCACTAAACCCTACCCTGACAGAATCTACTAAAATCGGTGTCATAGAGAGCGTTGTTGTAACTAAGAACAGACAAATAATGACAAACAGATTAGACGAGTGTGTTATAAACAGTACAAATCTTTCATCACACCAGAGTGGAAAAACGGAGAGACAAGGAATGGAGAGATGGCATTTGCTGGGGCTGTATTCGCTTGGGCTCTGCTTGAAGGACACATGGAACTCATGGATTTGAGACTTGTGAAACAAATGGCGGAAACGAATGGCATCACTCTGCTTGGATGGGCGTAGAACTGGGTGGGCATTTGTACACTGGACTGGTTGGCTTGTGGGCATGGAACTTGGGTTTGGTGGTGCTTGGACAGTGGAAGAGGTGGCGTGGACACATGTAAGGGGTGGTGGTGGTGGTGGTAGAGAGTGGTAGTGGTGCTGGTAGTGGTGGGAGAGCAGACATAGGCTTGGTAGAGTTTGGATGGTTTCAAGTTTCAAGTTGAGTCAAGTTTCAAGTACCGTTTGAACTGTTTCAACCCACATTGAATTGCATTCACTGCGCGGATTTTTTCACCATGCCGTTCACGTTCAACCTGTGTCAGGATTGTAAACAAACAGTCCAAAGCTTCAGCCCCATCTGTTGTTGTGTTGTCTAGCCCTGTCACACTTTTTTCTGCAGTGAAGCCGCAAATACAGTCACAACCTTGTAGAGGACTCGCTCAAAGTGGCATGTTTGTAGCAAATTTCAGAGCAGTAAACTTGCTAAAGCATGAATAGATGGGTAGTAGACATTGTTTGGAGGCAGTTCGGTTTTTCAATTCTCTCTCCACTGTCACACTTTAGGGTTCTGCTGCTGTGGGCTATGTCTTGCAAGTATTCTGACTCTGAGATGTGATGCCAAAGATTGAGTTCTTGGTTTGGAGCTGCAACTGTTAGAATACCCTCAATGCCACTTGAACAGGTTAAAGCTTTATTACAATGCACATGAACACCAGACAGACCAGTAAAGAACCCATAAAGGGCCACATGCGAGGCAATCACCAGGGACGAACCGCTACTATGTGTGTTAAACATGTGCTGGGTGCATGGAAGACAGAGTTGCTACCACTACACCATTGAAGCAGACAAGGCAGACAGGTTGCAGCCAGTCTCTTCTTCTCTCGTGCACCAAGGTTATCAAAGTGCTTTGCTAACTGGTACTTCAGTTGCACTGGTGTCTGGACTACAAACTCTGCATTGCAGCAGAAGACAGTAGAGCCATTGCCTCTCCACTGTCGGCTTTTGGTAGCCTCATTTTTTGTGCTGAGCACAGCATGCAGTTCAACCCAATACAGAATAATGAATTCCCATATTTTCTAGGTGTTAGAAAAAACGCTTGTATTATGCACAGAAATTTACCGATGTTTCTGGAATCTGACAACAGAAAACTATTTTTTTCTGGTATACTAGCTCTATTGCTTGACATAAATACATCGAATTAATCTACAAATCAAGCCCTCTTCAGCGGTATAAGCCATTTTGTAAAAGGAATCCATCAGACGAAACATCAGTCATTTGAATTTGTTGGTTAAAACCGAAAAAGTAAAAAAATAGGAAGAATTTTACTGACACCCAAACTTCAGAGGCTATAAAGTGGCCGTCTACCATCGATGACCCCCCAATATTTTTTTATGGATCGAAAGCTTGTGTTATGAAGTGTTTAGAACTGTAATCAGCTCGGAATGAATTTGCCTAGTTTTTGAGATATGCTCGATTGAAATTTTCAAGTAATGAAAAATCGCATTTCTCGAAGGTTCTCGTTGAAACAAAGAACACCACGAGATTCAGCGTCCCCGTTTTGACTAATTTAAAGTATTTAATTTCACTGATTCAGAAAAAATAATTTGGTCTGGCTCAAAAGGTTTCCCCAACCATAACTATAGTACAAATTTAGCTAGGAAAATTTGCATACCAGATTCGTTTTCTACATCGAAAACTGTCCTAGAATATCGATATTAGAACTTTCAAAAACGGTTTTGAATTTTTTTTGACCCGCCTGTTGGCCCGTTTTCTCATGCAGAGACAATTAATCTACAATGAAAGCTGTAGTACGTACGTTATTTGTGTGGACAGGAAGTAACAAAGTGGGTTGAGGACTCGCTTTAATGGTTAAAAATATTCATCTCTATCTCTGGCTCATTTTGACTACAAAAAAGTTATAAAGTAAAAAAGGAAAGCTAAACTAAAATTCGAAAACTACCATACATATAACAGGGGGCCTGCCCCTACCCGATTTAGGCCAGACCACCCCCGGATGGGGTCACCCCCCCCCCCCCCGAGACGATTTCGTCGAGCCCCCCCTCCGATTTTTCTGGCAAGTAAATTTTAAGCTGCTAGCTAAATAGCGTTTTAGAGCTAAAAACAACCAAAAACCGATAAATTTGGTTTCCAAAGGCTTTTCAAGCTAATTTTAGGCTAAAAATTAGTGATTTCTGAGCCAGTTTGTTAGTACTAGTACTGGAGTCACTACTAGTACTTGTTTTTTGTTCGGGGCGGGGGGGTGACGGGGGTTTGGCCGTTGTAGATATTGACGTTTTTCCACACGATGCCCTGATTTTCCTGAAAAAAAAAAACGCCCAGAAAAGCAAGCTCGAAAAATAATAGGGCAACAGTATTACTGGTCGTTTTACGGTTTTACAGTTTAATAACAAGCCGGTCGAACTGTCTTGCCCACCCTCTAAATCTTGAATGAACTGAAACAGTGTGTTTGCTTTGGGTTCCATTACGACGACCATGTACTCGCACTCTCGTCAAAGATCTCAGCAAGAAGCTCTGATAGCGGGCGCCCTGGAGGAGTTGGAGGACGATGAGATCTTGATCAGAACCTATGGGGCCGCCTCCCCCAGTCATCCGATGAGTCAGCTGCCCTCTTCGGCCAGGGAAGACCCTCTGTCTGGGGTGCTGATGGCCGGTCGCGCCCCTCACTCCCTCAACGAAAAGAGACGCAGCGAAGCCGACAGCGAAGTGATGATGTCCAAAGTGGACGAAATCATCCCTCGGTACACCCGACGATGCCTTCACTCGTGCTTGTAACCGATGGTGTTTTGCAGAAAATGGTGGCAACACGCCAGCTTGCATGGAAACTATAAATTGGTGATCGCTTCAGTTCTTCTCACTTTCATCGGCACAGGTAGGTTTTTGGTTTTGTGCATGTCATATTTTTCATTTACTTGGGAACTTCTATCGTGTCATGAAAGTTCATGCAATGAGCTGTGAAGTGAATCAAGTTTTACTATCTACTAGTTCACCTGTCACTAACACAAAACACATGTTCCAAAGCCTATCAGTCTGTCTTCTCTGCCTTCTGCTGAATCATAACAAACAAGGAAACAACAGCACAGAGCAAACCGATCAGTCCAAAGGCTGCGAATCCACATTTCTCCAATATAAACCCTCCAAACAGGGGCGCAATGGTGCGCAACAGCGCATTAGTGGCATGAGAAAAGCCAATGGCCGTTCCGTGGTGCTTCAGAGGCACAATATGTGTCAATTGACTGTCAGTAATCACAGATACGAGTGTGTTACCAACCGGCACTCCAGGTATGATGAAATATAGTTGCCAGAGCTCGGAGAAAAACATCATTCCGAAATAGGAATAAATCAAAGCCAGGGCTCCGATTTTCAGTAAGGCATCTTCATTGAAAAGCTTGCGCAGCCACACAACTCCCACTGCATTCATGAACAGAATGTTGGCGCCTACGTAAATACCTCTAATGGCTGACTGAGCAGGAGTTACACCAAACTGCTCCACTAAATATACTTGAATTATGGAGCTGAATAGCACAAGCGGTGTGATGGTGAGCATTTTAAGTACAAACACCTCCTTTACACCCTTGTACTTGGCAACTTCGGTGTAGGCTTGCAAGTCAAATGCTGCCTCACTCTCCTTTGGCTTGTCGTGCACAACTACATTCCTAATGTACTTGTGACTAAGCAAGGTCAGAGGAATAGTGAAGCAGGCAGAAAGAAGCAGAGAAATTCGGATGCCAAAGACAGCACTGCACACTCCAGCTAACATAGGTCCTATCAAAAATCCAAGTCCAAATGTTATGCCCAGCCTGCTGAAAGCTGCAGTGCGCTCTGATCCAACAGTTACTGTCGAAATGACTGTCTGGTAACACTGAAGGCCATGCATCAGAGCACAGACCAGTCGAGAGATGACTAGAGTCCAGAAGCCTCCTGCCAGAAAGGTGGTAATGTTGCAGAGAAAGATGGAGACATGAACACAATCCAATGAGTGACTGACTCCAAAGTGATCGCTCACTCTGCCCAGGATTGGCCCGCCTATCAGTTGAACGGCTCCAAATAGGGTTTGCAAGTAGCCGAAATGAACGTTGTCTATTTGCAAGTCACGAATTACGTAAGGAAAAAGAGTGGCTTGAAAGAAGAAACTGATATTGTACAGAATTGCCATGCCGAATGTCACGGCTACTGTACGTTTGAGCCTTGTCTCAAAGTAGGGAATCGTCCAGTAGATGGAAGAGTCACTGGCCATTTTGGGCTCTGCTTTATACGCACGACACGATGTATGTTGAGTAGACAGCAAAAGTGTAATCGACTGCCACGGAAACTGGTTTTGGTTGGCCCTGATAACACCTGTAGACAGATAATGTGCGTACTTTGTGCTTTCTCATGCAAAAGTGATTAAACGATGGAATCCAAATATGGATGGAATGAGAGTTTACGAACTAGGAGATCAAATAATCACTGAAACATGCAGCAGTTTCTTTGAAACTGTGAGAGAGCGGTGTGTTCAAGGTCGTTCGTAACTATTCGATCAGCCCGCAGGGAAACCTTGCGGGATTTTTCGATAAAATCCCTCCACTTTAATCAGTTTAGTTCCTGTCTTTAGGGAGCGTTGCCAATAGAAATAACGTTTATGGGCAAACTGTCATGAACTGGCGGAGCAAATGAGAGATGCTTTATGCTGGCACCTTAGAAGTTCTATGTATTTTGAATGAGTTAGTACTGGACAGGGTTGTATATTTTTCCGAAAAAAACCTCGGCCTGTTTTTTTTTCAGTTTTTTTCCGGTTTTTTTCCGGTTTTTTTCCTAAATCGCGGAAAAAAACTCCAGCCCAAGTTCTGAGTATCCTAGGCTGGTTTTATGATTCCTAACGCTTTCTAGCGCCTTCCTCAGTCTTGTTAGACCAGAAATACACGTCTTACATTGATATAAATCACGAAACAGGCATGAAACAGTGCCTGACAGGTTCCATAAATAACGCTATATGCAAATTTTCTTACAGCAGTTTGCATTTTTGTTTTTTCATGCCAAATTTGGTCTTTTTTGTTGTTTTTCTAACAGTTTTGAGTCAGTATGGCCTATTATACATAGCAAAAGTCCATTTTTTTAACGAAAAATGACGTAAATTAGCTATTTTTAGCTTGAGTTTTTTTCCGCGATTTATGTTTTTTTCCGACCCATAGGAAAAAAACCGGTTTTTTTCGGAAAAAAACAGTTTTTTTTTCGGTGTTTTTTTCCCACCTCACATCCCTGGTACTGGATAACAAAAAAGTTCTTTTCAGTGCTTCTCATCTTTGGGGTCGTTATAATCTGCACACCGACGTCAGGTACCTATCATTTTATGTTTCTTTGTGCTTTACAAAGTATTGTTTTTTTTTTTTTCAGATTTGCAAGGCTGGGTCTTCCTTTTCGCCGGCTTCCTCTGCTTTATTCCCGGATGTAAGTTATGTTTACTCTCAACACTGTCATTAATGGTGCCGCGCGTTTACAAGATACGTGCGATAACCGAAAGTCAGGTAATTTCGTGCTAGGTCACCGAAAAAAATGGTAATTGGAAAGAAAGGTGAAAAAGTTAGGCATGTGCAAGAGCATAGCTGGGAATCGAACCCAGCACCTTTGGATTTCCGGTTCAATGCACTAACCACTATGCTACAACACTATAACCACCTAAATTGGGAAATTGGGCCTTGGCGCCAAGATGCCTTATTTTAAGCTCCGTAAATGTGACGAATCTCCAAAAATAGAAAACCACTTTACAGTCAAACTCTTTATTAAGTGCACTTTTCGCTAAATTTCAATGGTTTTTATAATCTGACACGTTTATTCCTTCCAGGAAGTTTCATACTTTTGTTGTATCGTCGCATTGAGCAACATGAAAGCGATTTTAGGAAGTTTTTTCTTTGATTTTGATGCCCACTAACCTCCCATGAATGGAACGTTTTCTTGGTCTCCGTGAGCCAGACCTGGACTAGCATTTTTAGCTGAGGGGATGGTAAATTTTCACTTCGTGACGGGCCAGACATGGCTAGCATTTCGGCTGAGGGTGTAGCATTTTCAATTCCTGGGGGCTGAGGAGGGGGGTATGAGCGTCTGAGGGGGTTTTAATCCAAAAAGTCCGATTTTTGGCTAAAATCAAGGTTTTTGGCTTGTTTTTCATTAAAATATGCTATTCTGAGCTGATTTACACCTAATCCAGCCAGGCATATTTTTATCATAATTTTCTATACAAAATTCTTCCAAAAAATTCCTGACGGGATTTAGCGGTCGGCTGAGGGGGATAGGTCAGAGCCTGAGGGGGCAACCCCCCTCAGCCCCCATTGCCCATGTCTGGTCTGGCCTAAGTTGGTGGAGGCGGAGCCCCCAAACCCCCTGTTACAGGTATGGGCTTTAAGCTTACGGTTGCAGCGTACCACGTGGTTTACATTCTGTGCACGATGTGCGGCCGACCGGGCTACCGTTTCGAGAATCTTCCCACATTTTCCTGACCCGATGCAACGGTAAAAAGCGCACCAACGGATCGACCGGGTACAGGGGAGGGCGTTCTATTCTGACTGGTGGCATTTCTGTTCTAAACAGGCGTGTAAGTGTCGGCAGGGCCGGGTCGCTGCACCCTTGCCATCTTCTCTGTCTGCTGTGTTAGTAATCTGGCTTGCTTTCTAACGTCCCTTTCTTTATTCCCTTTCCAAATTGGCACCGTTTTAGGCCAACACTACCCTTTTTTAATTGGCATGCTCACTAAAAATAGACTTTTGTTCTTTTGGCACCGTATCTCTGTCTATACAGGGCAAACCACGGAAAGTGTACGATTTTCCGCGAGGCACGGAAAATAGTTTGAGGTCTGGCTGCGTTTACTAATAGGTCGTTTAGTGACTACTGTTGTTTGTGTATACACATGCACATTTATCATTACACAAAAATACATATTGTTTTTTCAATACATATATATACACATTGAAAATTAGGATACTCATTATTACCATACACAAACAGTACTCAAAGTGTGTATTTTTGTGTGTGTATTTGATCAGCAAAAAGGTCGATAAAATTTCGAACTGAATCATAAAATTTCTACAGGGTGTCTCAAAAAAATGATCACGTTTCTTTTTACTGCCATTTCCGCAAATTTTGACCAATTAGGCTGAAATTTGGATCATAGGTGCCAAATTTCGGGGAATTTTATGTGTTAAAGTTTGATGCACTAGGCTTAACTCATTCCCGAGAAATTTAAAAAAAAAGTGAAATTTGGTAATTTCAATAGTGAAAGCCGGTCACCGAAGAAACGTTACATTACATTATCCCCTAAACTTTAACGATAGCGTTGGAGTTCATGCGTCAACTTATTTCACACGAATTAACCTGAATTTCTGCGTTTACACTCCAAATTTCATCTAATTCCGACAAAAATTAGACAAGATACAGGAAAGGGAAATGTTTTAATTTTTCGGTGACCGGCTTTCACTATTGAAATTACCAAGTTTCACTTTTTTTGAAATTTCTCGGGAAGTAGTCAAGCCTAGTGCACCAAAATTTAACACATAAAATTCCCCGAATTGTGGCACCTATGGTCCAAATTTCAGCCTATTTGGCCAAAATTTGCGGAAATGGCAGTAAAAAGAAATGCGATCATTTTTTCGGCGACCGGCTTTCACTATTGATTTAACAAATTTCACTTTTTTGGAAATTTCTCGGGAATGAGTCAAGCCTAGTGTGCCAAACTTTAACACATAAAATTCCCCGTATTTTGGCACCTATGTTCCAAATTTCATCCTATTTGGTCAAAAGTTGCGGAAATGGCAGTAAAAAGAAATGTGATCATTTTTTTTAGACACCCTGTATGTTTTTGCTGCAGTAATAATCAGTAGATATCCTGATAAAGCCTTCAAATGGCCTAAGTAACTCGATTTCAAAAGCTACACAAGGTTTCAAACAGCAGACATTGAGAGATTTGATTTTCCTAGCATTTCTGTCTCAAAATCTACCAAAAAAATGCATTTTCAGTACAATACACATACACAAATATACACAAAAATACACATTGTTTTGTTGAATGTGTATACAGAAATTACCATACACATTTGAAGGTAAATGTGTATACACATACACATACACAAACGGAGAATCCAATACCAAACAACAGTATCCGTGACCTAATTGCTGCTGGCTGCCGAAATGCTCATCGAAGTGGCCAATTTGCGTGACCTTCATAAGGCAGGCCGGTTTGTGAGATTCCGTGGCGGATGGAAAATCGTAAGCTTAATGTTTAGAGACACAGGGAAAACGACTCTTTACAGAGAGTCGTACGCGATCTGCTAACGCGCGTGCGTTAGCAAATCACATAACAAGATCGCGTTTAACGCATCAGCGATGTGCTAACGCGCCCGGGCGCCTCTCACTGCTGAGAAGTTAAACGCGATGTACTAACGCGCGTTAGCAGATCGTCGGAAACAATCGCGTTAGCACATCGCGTTAGCCGTATGGAAGGAGTCGTTTTCCTTGTGCATCCGGTTTTTGCAGTGTTTAAGCAGAAGCGCGTTTAACGTATTAGCGATGTGCTAACGCGATCTTAAAACGCGGACCGCGTTACGATAGTTAAACGCGATGACAAGACGCAGCTAACGCGGTTACAAGACGCAGCTAACGCAATGATAAGACGCAGCTAACGCAATGACAAGACGCAGCTAACGCAATGACAAGACGCAGCTAACGCGGTTACAAGACGCAGCTAACGCGATCTGCTAACGCGCGTTCGCAGATCGCGTTAGCCGTATGGAAAGAGTCGTTTTCCCTGTGAGAGGGGGGCCAAGCCTAGAGGTGTGATTTGGAAAGGGATGATAGAGTTTGTTGACGGTCAATTATAGATGCCATTTACGGAGTATTTGAATGTTGAATGAATGATTCGTCAGCTTTACTGTTCGGTGCTTGCTCTGTAGCAGTGTACGCAAAGTTAATGTACTGTGTATTTTTAGAAAGCTGTTCGGTACATTGTTTTATTTAAGAAGTAACAGTTTCCATTGCCGTTCGTTGCCAGTCCCTGTGGCTGTGTTCCTCTGTAGATAGATATCCTCTGCTTTTGTACTGTTCGTTATTGAGATTTGTCAAAGACTAAACAGAGTTTGTTTGTGTTCTGAGGAATAATTAATAAAATATAAAGACATTCAGGCTCAGAAATTTCTACAGATACAGACAGCCTATCGTACCGATATGGTATCAAATACCATAGCGTTGAATTTATGGTATCACTTCAATCGAGACATCCGGTGGTACGGCATGCGTTTTCAGCACTTCATATTACTGATGTAAACGAGGCTCGGAATAACTCGGTTGAAGTTTATCGAGTCTGTGCAAATTATTCTAAAATAGCTTGTAAATTATAAGCAAACTGTGCTGATTGCATGTAAAAACAGTTTTATTTATCTACATACCTCTCTACTGCTCTCTGACTTCACCTAACAAAGCTTAACATTCGAAATTCAAGAAAATCAGATTGTTCTTTAGAACAGCAACTGTCCTGCTCAAAAGCCGGTTACGTTTGTGATCGTAAACGTTTCGGCCTGGCTAAACAACCTTTCACTGGGAACACTTGTGGCAGGTACTGAAAGAAATTTTCGAGCCATCTGGGGTTAGCACCGGGAATCGAACCGAGTTGACCCGCAAATACTCGATTGGACTTTGCGCGCGATCGATGCACTGCTCTTTGAGGCAGGGATGCCTACCATACCAAAATTGTACTAGTACTAAAATCAAACTTTGAATTTGGTGCCAGTACCATACCAAACCAAATTCAAAACAGCTCCTTCTATACTATACCGTACCATATCAAAATCAAACGCCTTTACCAGATAATTTTAGTACTAGAATTTTGATTTTGGTATGGCGTTTTCATTTTAGTACTAGCTTGTTGGCTATATTCATAACACTTTTCATATGCGTCAAAATATATTCCTAATCCTTTCTGCATGTTTTGATTCGAAAAAACTCAAGAAAGGTGGATTGAGCATAATTTCTAAAGGCTTCTATGACATTATCACAGCAAACTACCACTACTGTACCAAATTCATACCAAAATCATACCAACCAAATTCAAACTGAATTAGCTAGTACTATACCATACCATATCGAATTCAAACCGCCAAGTTTATACTATACCATACCATATCGAATTCAAACCGCCAAGTTTATACTATACCATACCATATCGAATTCAAACCGCCAAGTTTATACTATACCATACCATATCGAATTCAAACCGCCAAGTTTATACTATACCATACCATATCGAATTCAAACCGCCAAGTTTATACTATACCATACCATATCGAATTCAAACCGCCAAGTTTATACTATACCATACCATATCGAATTCAAACCGCCAAGTTTATACTATACCATACCATATCGAATTCAAACCGCCAAGTTTATACTATACCATACCATATCGAATTCAAACCGCCAAGTTTATACTATACCATACCATATCGAATTCAAAGTTTGAATTTGGTAGGCATCCCTGCTTTGAGGCAGATATAGAGATTCTGTTCTGTTTTGAGTAATAGTAGAGGCCTAAGAACAACAAAACTGCGCAAAAAGAAAACAGGAAACAATGAAAATGAATAGTAAGCAATGAAAATCTTTGCTATTATTTGCAGTAATCGTTTCAGCAAGACTCGATAAACTCGGTAAAACTCGGTATTGTATGAAACTCAGTTAACTCGGAACTCGGTATTTCCAACTAGTTTACATCACTACTTCATATATAGTATCTCCATGAGTCTTGTTAACTCTTGTAGTGTAGGGGAACGAAAAGGTCAGTGTTCTCCTAATGTGAGTAAAGAAAATTAAACTAATTCAGTTGTGGACTAATTGGTCCTGTTGGTAATAGTTAGTACCACATATGGCGAAATCATGTGTAAAATTGCATTATTAAATGACCATGTGACTCTGATGGTAGGGCCGTATAGGCTGTCCGCCACATTGGACATTTGTGTAAAAACCTTGGATTTGAGCCTCAAATTTTGAGGCATCCCTTTATCTACAGTACATCAACTCTACTAGTAGTGCCGCGCAGCTTCTGGAAATTTTAGCAGAACCGTGACTAAGCTAACGAACGTCAACAGAGTTCGCTTAATGTATTGTGCACGAGCTAATTAGGAAGTTAATTAGAAGGATCATTGTTGCGTTCTGACCCAAGAAGAATGGTTTTCAGTCGGTCGAGCTAGGCACGCCGCTCGCAGCTAATTTAGTTCTTGTTCTTACTTCTGTGCAAGCACGCAGTCGCGCCATGTAAGGCAAATCGTTGATCTTGTCCTATTATAAACAAAAGTTTGAGGCCACTTTTGCAGGAACAACTCTACCAACGCTGTTGCCCCAAGCTTGTTGGTGCGAGCCCTAGCCGGTTGTACCTATACAGCGATTAACTTGACGGGATTGAGCGTCTACGCGGTAATCGCTGTAGCCTTACTGAAACATTGGCACTCGATTAACCACGTGTTCTACATTTTGGTCGTGCATCTGATGATCGGCGACCTGGGTTACCTGATCACCAATCTAGTGGTGATGGTGCCGCTCACCTTCACCGCCAGTCAACTCTACGGTGACTTGGGCGGAATGGTGTTGGCCAGCGGAAACACACTCTTCTTTTGGGCCATTCTCTTCATAAGTTTCATGATAGCACTGAACCGGTTTTGCGTCTTTATCGCGCCCAAACTAAACGATCTCTTCTTCTCCAAACCTAACGTCCATTTCAGCATGTTGCTGCCGTGGCTAATTAGCCTGTCCATTCTCGTAATCACCACTGTGATGCCGTGTCCGAAAAAGTTCAACCATCTGCGTTTTCACTATCTCTATGCCTGTTCCGAGGGGGCTAGCATGTTGCCGTTCGTGTTCCCCTCACAAGGCACCCCTATTATTATGGTGTGCATGTACGTTCTTGTGTTCGCTTATTTGAGCACGCAGAAAAAGGCGAGCGTGGGGGCAACGGCCACTAATGCTGCTGCCACTCAGACCAATGCGAAGAAACGGAAAGTGCGCTCAAAATCGGAGCGCTCTTTGCTAATCCAAGGCAGTCTGATTTGCTTTATGTTGTGGATTCAGAATCTGGCGTTTTGGTTGGTGCCGCGATTGGTAAAATCGCGGCTCGGTCCGATTATCACTAGTTCGCTCGGCTCGCTCAACAGTTCTATCAATCCGTTTATCTATCTCTATTTTAACAGTCTCATTAAAGATAAGGTAGGCTTGTTGCTCGGCGTCAAATTGCCGGGCAAGGCTCTGCCGGTTTCGTCCAACAAAACCAGGTCAGCGGTCGGGGACGTTCGCAGCAGGAGCAGGGCTAACTCAGGTCAAGTGACGCCGCAAATTCAACGACGACAACTGCAAGTTGAAATGGATCAGATTCGACCCGACCCGGCGGCTGGGGCGCCTTAGTCTCAACTCTGAAAAGTTGAGCTGTTTGCGATTACGAAGAATAGGAAAACAAGAAGACATATTAATCTGAGAGGCATTAACCTTTCAGTACGGTATTTTATTTACGTAACTGTGGAAATTTGGCTAATTTTTTCTTTACCCTTAGCAATAAGGAATGTAATCGACCTACTAGGGTTCAGTAGCGTACCCAGGGGTGTAGGGTCGGTACACCCCCTTTGTGGCGGGGGTATAGACAAAAATAAGAGATGTACTAATTGTCTATTTTAGGTTCAGAATGCCTTTAAATGCGTTTTAGAAGGCTAAATTTTCAAACCTGTTCAAACTACTAGAAAACTGTCACTTTCTGTCAAATTTTGCGCTCAGAATACCCTTTAAATGCCTTTTTGAAGGCTAATTTTGCAAAATTTTCTTGCCATATATGTAGGCCAACCAGGCCACTTAAAAGTTTTACACAACCTTTGCAAAATCCCGGGCACGCTACTGCTAGAGGGTGCTTATACTTCTAACCTTAACTCATTGTTCTCTAGCTCAGTGTATGTATCTATTTTTGTTTGTTTGTTTGTTCGTTCGTTGTCATGGTTACATTGTCGTCTTGTCATTGGATGGTTTAGTGAAAACTTGACTTGACAAAGCTAAACTACGTACTGTATGTATCTAGTACGTACGTATAGTTAGTCAGCTCAGCATCCAGAACATTTAGGATATAGGACCTTCCTCCGGTCGCCGTTTCCTTGTGAGTGCCGGTGCAACTTTAATGACTTTGCTTGCAGTACAGTTTCCCAGCAAGTTAATAACAAATACTAGCAAGTTAATATATTTTTGGGCGAAATCGAGTAGCAAATAGCAAGTTCCTAGCAAGTTAATTTTTGGCAAAGCGCCGCCTAGCAAATAAATCGCTAGTTTATTTCGGATTTGAGGGAGTCAGAAATTTGCTAGGAATTTGTTAGCAATTTACTAGGAATTTACTAGGCTCAGACGTATTCATCCATTATCCCTATCTTTCTCCGATTGGCCTGGGGCAATGCTGTGCTGCCAGGAAACCTTTACAACGAAAACCGTCCGAAACATTTTGATGGAGTCTAGACACAAATAGTGTTCACACAGTTTGCTACCTTATCCGCTATAGGTGCCGATTGGTCCAAAGGCGGAGCCGTTTGCGGGGCTAGGACGTTGTTTCTGGCTCGATTGTGGGAGTGGACTGCGTTTCCTTTCCAGACGAAATTTTGCTGCAAGATTCTGGGTACGTCACCGTTAGTCGACAGCGAGGCCACGCCCCCTCCCCCTGTCGACAGGTGGTCAAAACTATGCAGCAAGTTGCCGTTTGCGTAGAAAAAGAAATACGAGTTTTCACTATATTATCAGTGTGTAAGAGCAGCAAAAAAGATGCGGAGTGCATTCCTGCACTAGAATTAATTGCCTCCAACGCAGCAAAACCTGATGAAACGTCAACCAACAGATGTCAGTGAAGACGTGTTTGGGCAATTAGTATTGGGCATACAGTTTACGTTTAGAACCCCTCTTAATTCAGTCGGCGGTTAGAGATAGACCGATAACAGTAGGTAGACAGCAGAAAAGTCCAAAGATGAACCTGTCCTTTGCAATAACCGTCTTTGGCTTTCTGTTACCCTATCTCGCTTCTCAGGTGGAGGCAAAATGCAGTAAGTTTGTTGGTCTTTCAACTAAATCAGTCAGGCACCGTTTATAGTACGGCGACCATATATGGTACTGTGTTGCTACCATATATGTTTCCAGTACCATAAACGGCGTTAAATGCCTGACTGTAAATAGCATAAAACTTGTGAATACATTCAGATCCATTCGTGCAAATGCATTGCGATTCACTCTGCAAACACAAAGGCTGTGAGGCCAAATGTGAAGCCGATTCTCAATGTCAATGCATAAACTGTGGCAGTTCCAGCATCGGTTGTTGTACGGTTTTTCTTTCAACAAAACCAACACTCCTTTTTGTAAATGATGCAGTGTTACAGCGGCAAAAGACAAGAACACTTGCGAGGCACACTGCAAGTCGAAAAAGTGTTCGCGTGCGATTTGCAGCAAGAAGTCGGGCGGAGGGTTCCACTGCGTCTGCAACGTTTGTGAGCCGCAGTGGGTGAACGGCAACAACAAGCCATCTTCGTCTGGATCGGCTTCCTCTTCTGGCTCCTCCTTAGCCGGCTGCTGTAGGTCTTTTTAACTCCGAAGCCATACACTACTGAGAAATTATTTCATTATCTAAGATACCAATTTTCAGCCCAGTCCGACCTGAACCGGTGTCACAAGTCTTGCAAGGGGTGTGCGGCTGCCATGTGCTCTAGATCAGGAGGCAGATATTCATGCAAATGTCAGCAGTGCACCCCCGACTCAAGTTCTTCCTCTTCATCACAGCCAAAACCGTCACAAGACTTGTGTGCGCAGTGTGCCACCTTCTGCAAGTCGCGTGGATGCAAGAAACCGAACTGCGAGACCAAAAACGGCATGTCCAAATGCAAATGCACCGAATGTCCGGGGGTGGAGCCGCCGAAAATCGAAGGGCAGAAGTGTAGTAAGTTAATCTGATCGAATTACGACTCGAAAACGATGTTGACTGTTTTGGGCTTCAAAGACGAAAGCCGATGTCGAACGACCTGCAGAGAGAAAAGTTGTCCAGTCCACGAATGCAAAATTGGCTCCGGTGGCTTGTATCAGTGTCAGTGCAGAGATTGCACTGTCGATCCGAGCAAGCCACGCCCAGCAACACCGAAACCACGCCCACAACCCACACCGAAACCACGCCCACGACCCACACCGAAACCACGCCCACAACCTAGACCTCAACCGCGCCCTGAAACAAGACCAAGTCCACGCCCACAACCGAGACCGGAACCACGCCCCCGTCCACAACCCACAAGTAGCGGCGGCAGCCAGGGCGGACCTGTTGGCTCCGCCTTTCGACCCAGCGGTCAATCGGCACCATCTAGTGGATGCGGTAATAAACAGTATGAAGACTATTGTTTATGTTTAATCAAAATGGTTTAGATGACTTCCGCCAACAACGTTGTAAGCGTTACTGCTCCCTGCAAGGGTGTTCTAGTGGCTCTTGCAAGGAAACAGCAAGTGGAGGATGGTCTTGTCCTTGTGCTGGATGCTAAATCGATTGGCCTGACTGATTGTAACGATTGTCGCATATGCTTGCTATTTTAGAAGACTAACATTTTCTATCCAACTTTATATTTTGTAAATGGACAGGACGGATACGGGTTATCCAACTTGAAAGCGATCATAGATAAGGTAGATTGTGTAGCCTTTGGGGCTGTGCAAAAATGACGTCATCGGTTAGGGGGGGAGGGGGGTTTGCCAAATGATGACAACCGATGACAAGGGGGGAGGGGGGGTTGGGCCAAAGATGACGTCACTTTTGCCTCATAGGGAAATTTTGAGAAATTAGCCTTCAAAAACGCATTTGAAAGGCATTCTTAGGTTAAAATTAACAGTTTTAGTAGTGTGAGGAGGCCTGGTTGAATTCTGACCAACAAGTGCGAGAAAATTTTGGAAAATTAACTTTAAAAAATGCATTTAAAACGTATTCTTGTCCTCATTAGAGCCCTGCATAGGCGCTCGGTAGAGAATTTTGGCTTGGTTGTTCCGGTTGGAGCCTGCCTGGGATGGATAGGGTTACTTTTTAAAATCTAGGTTGTGATTTTAGCCAAAACAAGCTTTTCTTTAAATCACTTTTATGTTTAGATTTGTTGCGTCATTAGAAATGTTTCTTTTGTACGTACTGTACGTAGTGCTCGCACAAGTGATTTTGCAAGATATTTCGGCGATTTTACCTCTCCCAGAACGGGTCGGGCCGTCCGGCGCCAAATGTCAACCGGGCGGAGTCGAAATTTGATATTCCAGGCCAGGCTGTGAAAAGAGGCACCCCGTGCAGGGCTCTAATTTTGACACCTTTTGTAATGAATTTTTTCGTTTTCTCTTATTTTTGACACGTCTTTTTCTTAGTTCCTTCACCAGAAAGGATAATAACCGCGTCGGCCATGGCTTTTTCACTGAATTGTGATAAATTAGTAGGTTTTCGAATTTTTTACTTTGATTTTCTTAAAAATAACCGGAAATCTTCTTATAACAAACTGTTTCTAAATACGGGAAAATTTTATCTCTCCCGAAACGGGCCAGGCCGTCCGGCGGCAAAATGTCATTTGGGCGGACTCGAAATTTGATATTCCAGGCCAGGCCGTGAAAAGAGGCACCATGCACAGGAGGGCTTTATTTAGATACCTTTAGTAAAGTTTTTCTTATTTTTGACAGGTTTTTTCTTTCTACCTGCACCAAAAAAGGTGTACGTACACTTACCTTACTTGGATACCTTACTGTTTTCAATACATGTAGTTCATATTAACTGTGTCGATGGCTTTTTCACTGAATTGTGATAAATTAGCAGATTTTCGAATTTTTTTCTATGATTTTCTTAAAAATAACGGGAAGTCTTCTTAAAACAAACTGTTTCTAAATACGGGAAAATCTAGAGGAATTTAGAAGAATAACTAGTAGAAGAATCTAAGAACTTAAGAACTACTGTCCCAAAATTTGCTCATTTTAATGCAGAAAATTTTGCAAATTCGGGGGGGGGGGGTTGGAAAAAAGTGACGTCATTTTTTCGATTTTAGAGGGGGGTTTGGAAAATGATGACAACCGATGACAAGGGGGGGAGGGGGGGTCGAAAAATGGCCAAAAATCGATGACGTCATTTTTGCACGGCCCCTTTTGCGTTGGCTGATTTAGGCTTCGCCCTTCAGTAGCGTGTCTACTTAGACTCTTGGTAGAATCATTGTTATTATTACTACTCTATTATTACAATTACTGTTACTGTATACAGTGAGGGATTTCTCAACGTACATTGCATATACCTACGCATTCTATCACCGAAAGAAAATTTCCACAAAATAATTAACGGTCCTTTTATGTGGAGGAATCTCTGATTGTCTGCGTGCATAGGTACATATAAAGGTGTTGACATCGTATGTGATAGTGCTATTTACGTGACCACAGTGTAACCATGACAAAGAACAATAAATTGATAAAAAGGTAATCGTGGAATCTCGCGAGTTGTGGTATGTGCCCGGCTGAGTGGAACTGAACAAAAATTCGCTTAAGTCTACATTTTGGGCCAAAACGCGCATAGGACCGCTATTCAGTCTATAGGCTGAAATATAGCTAAAAGTAACTCTTTTAGAGGGAATATTATCTATTTTAGGGTCTGAAATAGGAAAGAATGTAAAAATTACAAAACCCTGCAAAAGGGCAAAAGTTGGATGAAAAATAAAAATCAATAAATTTCTGACTCAAACTCAAACAAACCACAATACTTCCGCGTATAAAAAACTTGTCCATATAAGCCTAAGCCTAAGCCTAAGCCTGTCCCTAAGCCTAAGCCTAAGCTTAAACCTAAGCCTGAGCCTGAGCCTGAGCCTGAGCGTAAGCCTAAGCCTAAGGCTAAGCCTAAGCCTAAGCCTAAGCTAATACTTCCGCGCATAAAAAACTTGTCCCTAAGCCTAAGCCTAAGCTGAAACCTAAGCCTGTTTGTTTGTTTAGATTCGACTGTCCTTTCGGACAGCTCAGGACACCCCGCGCTCTTATTAGAGCCTTTCAATGGAGTGCCCTGCCTACAAACATCCCTCCCCTTTGCTGTCATAGAGTGTAACGGCAGCTCCGATTCGGTTCCCATTTACCTACTGGCCATCACCGGCTTTCGGTGGTCTGGGTTGGGCTTTACGTCGACTACTTCCAGTCGCTTCGACCGGTTTCAAACCCACAAACAACCGCTCTCACGGATGCCGGGGCCGCCGTAACACACGGGATAGCGTTAACTACCCGTGGCCAAGACGCGACAAGCCGCCTGAGCCTGAACCTATAAGCCTAAGCCTAAGCTTATGCCTGAACCTGAGCCTAAGCCTAAAACCGATAAGCTAAAAGTTGGGTTTGACATCGGGTTGGGCGAATGGACCTTCTCAATTGTCCGCCGTGTGGCGGATAACAGGAGGATGTTTAGGCAGGCGCCAATCACCACAATGGTTTAATCATAAAATGGATTTAGGGCGCAGAGAAAGCTAAGCTGAAAGCAAATTGACTCTTGTCAGTTTAAGGTTGAAAGGTGTGCATAAGGAGAGCCAAAATGCGATCGGTCGAACCGTGGACGACCGTTACCAGCTGTCACGGCATCAGCGACTGGGCGCGGACCGGTGGGGCTGGGAAATTCGGTTGGACAATTCTAATCTTGCTTTCCTTCACGGCTATGTTCTACGAGCTCCTACAAATCTATAACAACTTCGCCGTAGGCAAACAGTGGATTTCTACTGTCTACGAGGAACCGAACGAATGTACGTACCGCCAACTTATTTTAATTGCTAGGTATCGCTGGGCCATACTTGTAACAGGTCCTCGGCCAAAGGGAAGAGGGGAGTTTGGGAGCCTGGCGCTGGCCGGCGGGGTCAGCCCAAATTTTGGGAGGGGTTCGGCACTAAAAACAAAAAAATCGCACACTGTGGGCCCATCACGCACACCCACATCCTGCCCTTCGCTACTAGCCTAAACACATGCTCTTTGTCAGTCTGGGGTCTCAGTGGTAGCTGTTCCCGTTCCCGTTTGTCCCAACACATGTGTGGTTGCAATTGTAGCGTTAGGTGCTTAGGCAGCTCCAGTCGGTTTCCATTTACCTACTCGCTGTCACCAGCTTTCGGTGGCCTGGATGAGGCTTTGGCCGACCACCAACTCTTTGCGGTAAGAAACTTGCCTCGCCGAGAGAATGAATGAGCACACGAGCACGCGCACAGTGGCTCTGCAAGGCCTAAGTCAGACGGGGGCAGACCTCCGGACCCCTGTTACATGTATGGGCTACACTGTACATTGATCGTTAGACGCCAAAACCAAATTGAAGGTATGGATCGTATGACTGCGTGTACAAGTGAAGCACGTTGACTAGTAGTATTTACTTGGTAAGACAAACAACACAAGATAGGTTACTAACAGCCGCACACAACACAGCACACAACGGAAGGGGAAGGAATTTTAGCAAAGAACACATAAAAAATGATCATCTGTCGCAACATTTCAACACTCCTTCTCGACAGATGGATCCTGGGTTAGTCCTGCGGCTGAGCGAAGCTTCTCAAATTGATTGCTGGCTTTGTCAGGAAGTCAGCCAGCATCTCTTTAGTAGGACAGTATACAATGCTGATCACCCGATTCAGAATCTGGTCACGAGTAAAAAGAAACTTGGTAGCTATGTGCTTGGTTCTCGGGTGACAAACAGGATCAGAGGCGATTTGATTACTAGCCTTGTTGTCCTCAAACACTGTAGTTGGTTTGTCCAGTTTGTCTCTGAGTTCATCTAACAACCGACGTAGCCACATGCATTCTTGTGTTGTCTAGAAAAGCGCTACATATTCGGCTTCTGCTGTCGATTGCGCAATCACCGTTTGCTTCTTGCTTCTCCAACTAATCAGTGCACTATTTTTCAGAAATACATATCCAGACGTCGATTTCCTGTCATCTAAGTCTCCAGCATAGTCAGAGTCAGAGTAAGCAATCAAAGCTGGATTGCTAGCAGAGAGATTGTAATAAAGACCTAGATTCTTCGTACCTTTCAGATATCGCAGAATTCGCTTCAGCATCTGCCAGTGCTGTACTGTAGGCTTGGAGCAATACTGAGCCAGTTTAGAGACGGCATGACTAATATCTGGTCGAGTAGCAATGGCCAAATACAGCAAACTTCCAATGACAGACTGGTATATCTTTGAATCAAATAGAGTGCAGTTGTCAGAGGCATTGAGCGGCTTAGCGTTTGCTTCCATAGGAGTTGACACAGGATTAGCTTCATGCATCTTAAACTTCTTTAGAACGTTGTCGACATACTTTTCTTGTCCTAACCAGACTGAACCATCTGACATCTGTTTCACTTGAACGCCCAAAAAATAATGAACTGGCCCCATGTCTTTGACCTTGAACTTAGTAGCAAATACCTTCTTGACTTTGTTCACAATTTGTTCACTTTTGGCAGCCACAATGATATCGTCCACATAAACGGCCAGAAACACAACTTCATTGTCCACTTTACCAATATAGATACAAGGATCGGACTGAGACTGTATAAACTCCATTTCCTTTAGCTTTTCATGTAGGATCTGATTCCAGCATCTAGGCGATTGCTTGAGTCCATAGAGAGAACGTTTCAAACGACAAACCAGTTTCTCTTGTCCCGACTTGATAAAACCTTCTGGCTGTCTCATATAAATTTCTTCTTGTAAATAACCATTCAGAAATGCTGTTTCAACATCCATCTGATGAATTTTCATTCCATTTTGAACAGCCATACTCATAAGTGCTCTCACAGATTCCCTTCCCATCAAACCACAGGCGAAAAGATTTGACTGTAGTCTTGTCCATATACTTGAGTGTATCCTTGTGCCACAAAACGAGCCTTATACTTTGAAATGTTTCCGAATTCATCATGTTTGGCACGAAACACCCATTTTCCTCCAACACACTTTTTGTTCTTTGGTAGTGGCACGAGTTCCCACGTATTATGCTCCATAAGTGAATTGTACTCCGATTGAGCAGCTTTCCTCCATTCTTGGGCTTGTTCCGTTTTCATGGCATCTTGGCAGTTCCTTGGCTCGTAAACTTCTTCATCTGCCTTGAACACCCAATCACCATACCAATCTGGTGGCTTCCTGTTTTGAGTTGGGTTCCTTTTGATTGGTTCTGGTTCTTCTTCTGAGTCTGTAGTCCCTTCATCGCTGTCTGGGGGTTCTTCTTATTCATCTGAGTTTTCATCTTCACCATTGTCTGAGCAGACTTGTTCTGGCGTATTGGCCTCTTCTTCATGAGTATCTTCGATCTCCACTGTCACAGTTTCAACTGTTGGTCGCTCCTTTGATTCTTTCAGCTTCTCCTTCTGTATATCCTCTCCTTCTCGACCAATAGTTGATTCATCAAATGTGACATCACGCCGAATAATTACGTCTTGTTTCTCAATTGACCAGAGTCGATACGCCTTCGAACAGGTTGAATAGCCCATGAATAGACACTTGTCTGTCTTTTTATCCATCTTGCGACGATGCTTCTTAGGAATGTGGGCATATCCTTTTGTTACACACCGCCCAAAAATCGTATCGGAAATCCGCCAAATCGGTATCGGCCGCCGATAAATTTATCGGGAAAAACTATCGGAAAACCGATAGACCTTTGGCGGGCATGGCAAAAAATGGACAAACCCTTCCGCCGATATTGGTATCAGTTTAACGCGCGATTATTACACAAACGATAGTTACTATCGAAATTGGCCTATTTCCGATCCCAACTATCGGTATCGGATTTGGGGCAGCGGACATGTTTTGGGCGGCCGCCGCCCAAAACATGACGGCTCCTGTAGGAGCACGTGTGTAACAAAGGGATATGCAGTAGAACCAAAAACTCGAAGATGTTGAACAGAAGGTTTCTTGCCCCACCATGCCTCATAAGGGGTCTTGTTATCCAGCGATGTAGTTGGACTTCGATTTCGTACATCTGCAGCATTCAGGATTGCCTCTGCCCAAAAGTCTGATTCTACGTATGTTTGCTGCCTGTAACATGGCACGGGATTTCTCAACCAAAGTTCTGTTCATTCGTTCTGCAACGCCATTCTGAGGCTTTGTGTCTGTCTACTGTTGCTAGCTCATGACAAATTCCTCTACTCTTCAGGTAGTTTCGAAACTCTTTGGACATGTACTCTCCTTCTCTGTCTGAACGCAAACATTTGAGCTTTTTGCCAGTGCTTCTTTCGAGTTGAGCCATCAACGACTTGAATTTCTTGAACACATCTGACTTCTGACGTATAATTCGTACCCATACAAAACGAGTGTAGTCGTCAATGAAGGTCAGAATATAGTGGCGTCCACCTCGGCTTTGAGGAGTGATTGGACTGCACACATCTGTATGAACTAGTTCAAGTGGCTCCTTTGCTCGAGATTCAGACTTCTTTGGATATGGTAGCTGATGTGCTTTCCCTTCAACGCAAGGTTCACAGAACGGAAACTTCTTAGAGGAGAGATTCAGTCCATCAACCAGGTTACCATTGATCAGCTTTTGCATGTTGTTCTCACCCAAATGACCAAACCGTTGATGCCAAACACTAATCGGAACTGCTTTGCTAGGCACTTGCACTTTAGTTTTGATATTGCTTGTAGTAGTTGCTTTGGTGCCAGCAGTATCTCCTTCTGTGGGTGAGTTAACTGAGTTGATGAGACAGACAGGTTTTGGTAGATGTTCACCATTGGAGCGCATTTTGCAATTCAGAAGATAACTATTGTTGTGGAGCGTTCCTGTTGCAACTACTTTTCCGTCGAATGACTCAACCCAAGCACTGTTGTCATCGAAGGTTACCAGTCTTTGTTTTGATGCTGCTGTTGAATGTACTGAGAAGAGAGAGCAGTTCAAATCTGGTACCAACAAACAATTGCATAGACAGGCGTGCTGTAGGAATGAACCATCTGGGTAGTGCAGCTCCACTTGCATCTTTCCAACACCAATGGCCTTCACAATTCGACCATCTCTCAAATAGATAGGTTGGTGTGGAGACAAAGCAACATAATCGGTAAGCACATCTCTTCTGTTTGTCATATGACTTGAGGCGCCAGAATCAACCACAACACGATCAGACTTGACACCATGAGACACTACCAACTCTTCAGCAGATACGTGCGTATGAGCGAACGAAGCAGTTGCACTGTTGCACTCCTTCTGACTGTGAGCCTCCCTTTGAGCAGTTGGGCACTCACGTTGCATGTGTCCATAGCCATTGCATCCATAGCACTTGATGCCTCTGTTGGCTTGAACATTGTGCTGACTTCTACTTGAGTAACTGCTGCGTCCTCTAACATGACTGTTGTGATTATGGTTCACTCCTCTGGTGTATGCACCTTGGTTTCCTCTTCCTCTGCCTCTGTATGGCCTTCCGCCTCTGGCAGTGAACACGGCTTCACCTTGTTTTTCACGGCTTGAACTGGGTTGCTTGTCTTTCCAGAAACTGACAATGTAGTCGCACAATTGGTTCATCGAGAGGTCCTGTGTGCTCAGTTGAACAGTGAGAGACACCTTTATCGATTCGTAGTAGCCGGGCAGTAGAGCAAGCGTGGCGCTGACTTGTTTCTTGACAGCCACTGCTTCTCCTACTTGCTTGAGTGCCTCATACAGCTCAATTCGCTTCTTGAACCATGGACTTGGATCATCTTTAGGAGACAGGAACATTTGAGCCAACTTCGTTTCCATTGACAAGATGTTGTACTGATTCTTTGACTCAAAATGGTCCAATAGCGCTGCCCAAATGACGTGAGGATCAACTATCAGATGGTATCAGATGAGTGAGCATAGCAGAAATGGCAGGCAACATGATCCCGATAGCATGATACTGCTTCTCTTGGAATCCATTGACCTCTGCATCTGCTCCAGCTGACGGCGCTGTGTCTGAACCATTGACCACTCTCCATAGACCTTTAGCCATCATCACGCCCTGCATCACTTTCTTCCAATGTACCCAATTAGACTCATTCAGAACTGGTATGTTGGCGCGATCTTCAGACATCTTTGCACACGTGTCTCTATCCAATGTAGTTGATTGCACGATTACTTGCTATGAACAACTGAGTGGATCTGTAGACACTTGAAACGACTTCACTGATCTTCTGGGCCCATAACCAATTGAAGGTATGGATCGTATGACTGCGTGTACCAGTGAAGCACGTTGACTAGTAGTATTTACTTGGTAAGACAAACAACACAAGATAGGTTACTAACAGCCGCACACAACACAGCACACAACGGAAGGGGAAGGAATTTAGACAAGTACACATAATAAATTATCATCTGTCGCAACATTTCAACAAACCAATCGTTCTAGAGTTTTTCTGCTGCAGATGCAGATATAGTGGCGCTGCTTAATTCAAATTTCTTGCAGTTGGAGACGTCAGCTATCCCATCGTGTCGGTCTGCAATTACAATCGGATTCGACGCTCCAAGGCCACAGAAACTAACCTAACCGCTACAGCGGGTGCCCTACTATTTAAGACTTTCCCTGCTGCTACTAACCTTGTTAGATTTGACAAAAGCAGACTGCAGAATGCCACGGAAAAGCGGAAGATAGCGGGGGAATACTACAGATGGCGAAAGCAGAACAAGCTGTCGTTTGGGCAGGCCTTAAAAGAATTGGGACACCGGTGCGAAGAAACGATATTAGTGGTTTCAACACCGAACTTTGTTCAGTGTCAGCCATGCCGTGCCAATTCGCTTGTTAGCGTCACTGAGACTCTGTCGAGCGAATTTGGAAAATGTTTTCAAATCGAAATTATAAACCCCAAGAAGAAAGGACCTTGGTTGGCAGGTGCGTTTCGTATAGCTAGTAGATTCACTCAGTGGCGTACCCAGAATTTTGCAAACGGGGTGTATAATTTTGAAGTTGCCTGGTTGGGCCGCTGCCATATTACAGTGAGCTATTATTTTTTAACTATTCCAGTTATTGTGAACTACGGCAATTCAGTTTTGCGGGTTCGTTAGCTTTTGTTACTGTAGCGTTTTGCTTGATTCATAAAGATTTTTGGAACGAGCGCCAAATTCAAACGACTTCATAGAATCTCTATTTCTCCAATTTTCTCATAAACCGACTTTAAAAGTTAGACATCTGAATTTAAATAGAATTCGCGCGGTTATTTGACCAAATTCGGACTTAATTGGTTACGAAGTATGGATTTCCCAACATTTTTTACCAGTGCCTATCAGGGGATGTAGGGTACACTCCATTTTCGGTGTAGGTAGGAAAGAAAATCTGTCAAAATAAGAGAAACTCATAAATTATGTGCTAAAACTGTCTATTTTATGCTCAGAACGCCTTTTAACCGTTTGCAAATGACTGGGTTTTGAATGTAACGGAAAGTTCCTGGCTTTCCGATTGGTTGTTTTTATATCGTCTTGGTTTAGTGCTGTAAACTGATACTTTTAAAGTTATTTTTAATCATTTCAACTACAAGCGTCATCTGAACATCTAAACAAATTTTGAGTTTGCGGCTGGTTGAAAACGCGTTTCCGAGGGATTCCTCCGAAATAGCTTTCCGATAGGCCTGAACCAGCTTTTCAGTATTTTTAGTTTACCATTATTTTTGCTTTCCGATAGGTTGGCCGACTACGCCATATGGCGTTGGTGATTTGCAAAGGGTTAAATGCGTTTTTGAAGCCAAAAATTTTCTCGCCACTTAAAACTACAAAAACTTCTAATTTCTCTTAATTTTATGCCGCGAATGCCTTTTAAACGCGTTTTTTGAAGGCTAATTTTGCTGACTTTTTTTACCCTGGCACAACCAGGCAGACAGTTTCAAAATTTTACATCCCTCTTTGCAAAACACTGCATATACTGCACTGCTGATTTTAACGTACATATCTGATGATTATAGGGCGTGTGGAGGCTGTAAATATGGTGTTGAATGCAGAAGTGGAAGAATATTTTCCGGTAACACTTCACAACCACCTACAAGAGGGATTCGTTCTACAAGTGGACTTCAGTCACCAGTTGGACATTGGGAAATGGATTGATATTTCGACCGGTAGCACCTTACGCACCGAACCCAGCAGGGCAACCGATTGCTATTTTAGGACTGAAGACGTCGATTTCCATACAAAGATTAAGGAAAAAAGTGCACAAGCACGGTATTCAGATTTTTCCGCCGCCCTGTGCCGACCAGGGCAAACGGTTTCATTTTTTGGAAGGTATTACTGTATTAGAGTGGCCTTTAAAAAGAATCTAGATCATTATTATTTTGTAGCTAGCCGTTATACCAGAGACCTCTGCTTTCTCGATTGCAGCCTCCAGCTGCATTTTCGTTTGTGTGGGTGTCTGTTCTTTGACTGGAAACGCAACCACACAACATGCGAACCTGACCAGCTGCTGATGTGCTCAGATAAATTGTAAGTTAGTATATGGAGTTCAATAGTTTTATGGCCTTTCTTTTTAGCCGATCAGTACTAAATTTCAAACTGGACAAATCATTCTTGCGTTTAAAATGTGGCAAGTCAAAAAGTCTGAAAGTAACAATCCGCCATATTTGAGACGTTTAGGTTAGAACGCCGTGATTTTCCATTCACCTTTTTACCGTTCAAAATGAGGCAAAACTGACTTTTAGGGGTCCCTAATGAGGCCATATATCTCAGGATCTAAGCAGAGCACAGTAATGAAAATTTCAGCAATCTTTTAAGAATTTATTGATCTTTCATTTAAAAAAGGATTCACTCAAATCCGTTGAGATTTGCAGTTGCTACAGCGGTGGCAAAACTGAGTATTAGGGGTCCCTAACAAAAATTTCAATTTTATCTACCGTATTCAGTTGACTCCTAAGCCTAAGCCTAAGCCTGAGCCTAAGCCTAAGCCTGAGCCTGAGCCTAAGCCTAAGCCTGAGCCTAAGCAAGAAAGTGATTAATTAATATAGGTGCGTAAATAGAGGGACCCCTAAAAGTCAGTTGTTAAGGCAAATCTCAACGGATTTGAATGAATCTTTTTTTAAATGAAAGATCAATGAATTCTTAAAAGATTGCTGAAATTTTCATTACTGTGCTCTGCTTAGATCCTGAGATATACGCCCTCATTAGGGACCCCTAAAAGTCAGATAAGCCCAAAATGGTTCTAAACCTTGGCCTACATATAATACTTGGGGCCTGGAAAAGGCCTCCTTCAACCGAAAATGCCTGCGACGCGTATGGCCAGGTTATTTATTTTGTCCAGCCTATCACTGTATAGATATGGTGCGAGTGTTGTTACGGCTAGTCAAAGTCAAAGTCATACTTAATACTTTTGTGGTATCTCAGTCAAACGGACAGGTAAATCAAAGTCAAAGTTTTACTACCTTTATCAATACAGATACAGTAAATACGCAGTTAAACGAAGACCAGGTAGTCAAACCGTTTGACTATTACGACTACGTTTTGTTATAAGAGGAAAGCTTTTCAGGCGCATTCTACCACTTTTCGCTGTTCGCAACAAAATATTTGACAAATTTGATGCATTTTTAAACACTATAGAATACCAAACAATCTTTTTCTCTAAAATTCTGAAAACAATGAAGCATCAATCAGTGAATCTCTGCCCGATTCAAGTTCCACAGGACAGGTCCAAGATTGAAATTATGACATACTGTACAGTAGATTATGTACACTTTTTGGTTGAAGAAACAACAAGAATTGGGTTAAAACACAAAGGGTGTTTTATTCTATTTTACAACGTTTTTTGCAGTTGCTGTTTTTTGGTTTACAGTGAAAAGTTTGGAGGGAAAAGAGCAATTCGGCCGTATGTTTTAGCGCCCAACCACTGTTAATTTCAAAGTGAATGATTTATTGATGGAATAACAACCATTTCCGGCTGACTACTGGTAACTGAAACATGATAAATCCCTGAAAATGTCAACTTGGCTCTGTTTCAAAAAGTAGTCAAAGTAGTCAAACCGGTGGTTATGGTAGTCAAACGGTTTGACTACAATATAGTCAAATTTAACTACTCTGGTATTGTACTCAAACGAACGGTAGTCATAGTCAAACAGAAATTTTGGAATTGTAACATCACAACAAGGACCAAGTTTGTTGAGTAAAAGCTTTCAGCCAAGGTGAGGCGAGGAGGGCGAGACTGATGAAAGAGAAGAATGCGTGCTTGGCATCCTGCCAAGACAGCTGCGAACAAACGTTGGTCGAATCGAGTGTCAGTGTCAGTCGGTTTCCGGCAGAGAATCACACCCCCTTCCTCTCTCCTCTCAACATTCCCCACAACCGATCTCTGCGCTACCTTAGAAAAAACTACGCTCTGGTCGAAATTTATTACCACTCCCTCGCTACCAAGGTAGTCAACGCACATACACATTAAAAATTCCGATGCACATTACACAAACAGCACTCAAAAATTTGTATTTTTGTAATCTACACGGCTACCCTGACTCAGTTATTTAGCTAAATGCCTCCACACCGATCCGATCCGATCAGCCTACGGCCTGCGATCAGACTCAAGGTCCATTTCGCTTCCCCGTGATTCGTCATCTCGGACGTTGCCCTTCCTTCACTGTCAGCCACTCCTAGCCATGCTGCTGGGCGCCGGTCACCAGGAGGGCGGCCGGCGTGTCGATGCCATTGTGACGCTTTTCCGGTCACCTTCTTTATTATGTAAATTTGGCACCGGTCAGGCCGCACAGGCTTGGAAACCGGTTGCTGATTGCGATCGATCGAGACAGAAATACAACTAGAATATTTTTATTGAATAGGACTTACTCCACAAAAGACGCCCGGTAGATACGGTATGTACCACAAAGGCCACGACAGTGATCGGGACATACACAGTGGGGACAGCACACGACTCACTTAGAACGGGGCAACCAGAACGTACTGAGAATTCTTACAAAAGATTAGTCTAGAACTTCTACAGTGAGATAATTAGCAAAAATAGGTGCTATACAGCGTGCGCATGACACATAATTATAGTCTAGAAAGAAACGGAGGCAACATTACTACAGCAACCAAGGTACAACCAAAGTGAACTAATAAAGCAAGAAAAAGGAAGCCAAAGCATATGCAAATAAGGATGGGAAGCAGGTTACAGCGGGTTATGCAAATTAGGATTTAACGTGGGGCATCACACCATGATGCTGACAGCTCCCGACGGCCGAGGGCTCCCCGGCATAGTTGGTTTCTCAGACAGCTTCTGACATCGTAGATATTCTTCCCAACGCGGCATGCTTTGTGGAGCGGCTTCGGTGCAACGGCAGATCCAGTCGGTTCCCATTTTACCTACTCGCTGTAACCAGCTTTCGGTGGCCTGAGTGGAGCGTTGTGCCGACGACCAACTCTTTGCAGCAAGAAACTTGCCGCGCCGAGAGGATGAACCACTACAACCGCTAGGGATGCAGGGGCCGCCGTGACTCATAGGCAGCGAGCTACCCACTGAGCCAACGACGCGGCTGCCTCCACACCTTTTCGGCTCCAGATTATGTGTGACCTGCTACATGTGTCATGCATATAGATGGCACATTTGATGTACATAGGGTACCACCCCATGGTGGTCGAGTGTAGAGTAGAGATACCCGGGGATGTATGGTGGGCGGACACACGCACCCCCTTTGCGGTGGAAGTAGGAATGAAAATTGGGCAAAGATAAGAGAAACCTAGACACCTGTCTACAGTATTTTATGCTCAGAATTCGTTGTTAAATGCGTTTTCAAGTCTAATTTTTCAAAATTTTCTCGCCCTAGTGGGGCACAACCCTAGTAAGCCCCTTCAAACTGCTAAAACTGCAAATTTCTGCCAATTTTACGCTTGGAATACCTTTTAAATGCGTTTTTGAAGTCTAAATTTTTAAAATTTTCTCGCCCTGATGGGTCACGGCCCAATCAGGCAAGGCAACTACAAAGTTTTACATCCCCTTGCAAAATCCTGGCTACTGGTAGGTACCGTATGTGATTACACCAGTACCTTTCAGGGTGCACATCACTACCTTAAGTTTTGGTAGCGTAACGGTAGAAGTATCTAATGATGGCAGTGTGGTGCACTTTTTATTTAGGTAACTAGGTAACTAGGTATACCTAGTATTACCTAGTTAATATTCGCGAAAAGTACCTAGACTTACTTTACCTAGCTACTGGTTACTCTATTTTATCTAGTTTTACTTTACCTAGTTTTAAATCCACATAACTAGGTACTTCTAGGTAGAACAAGTTTACCTAGTTTGATATTTTCAGTTTTACGTGGCTTTTTCAGTCAGCAAACCTTCAAATTTCCGGCTTTCCCACAATTACAGTGGCCCAGAGAATGAATTTCTGACTTATTTGATCAATAAAATACAAATATTTACTTGAAATGTGTCATATTTCGTAAATTTTAACTCCACTAATTACATCACTGTTCTATTGAAACAAAAATATTTTTACTTGATTCTGAGCGTTTTAGGTTTACCTAGTATTACATAGTTTTTCTGGGCTTTACCTATGTAGTATTACTTTACCTAGTTTCAAATTTTCAAAATGCACCACACTGTGCCAGTTTATACATACCGGTTAATCGTATTTTTTAACTTTTGCGTAAGTACTAGCTATAGTAAATCAAAGTTTAACTCATTCATGTAACAGGTCATCCGCCGAAGGGGGACGGGAGGTTTGGGGGTCTGGCGTCGGGTTTGAGTCCAAATTCTAGATTCTAGGGAGCGGGTTCGGCACTCAAAAAACGCAAAAATCGCAATTTTCGGCTAAAAATCGTCAAAAATAGTTAATTTCGGCTAAAGTATAACCAAAAAGCGCTGTTTTACAGGCAAATTTAACAATTTTAGTGTCTGAAATTTTAAAAAATGCAAAAATTTGCTCAAAAAATTATGTGCCAGAGAATCGGAGGGGTTGGACAAGTCGTCTTTGGGGTGGTCTTCTGGCCTAAGGGACTGTGCAAAAATGACGTCATCGGTTAGGGGGAGGGGGATTTGCCAAATGATGACAATCGGTGACAAGGGGGGAGGGGGGGTTCGGCCAATGATGACATCACTTTTGTCTCAGAGGGGAATTTTGAGAAATTAGCCTTCAATAAGGCATTTGAAAATAAGGCATTCTTAGCTTAAAATTAACAGTTTTAGTAGTATGAGGTACTGTTGCTAAGTAAATTTATTTTAAATATAATTAAATTATAATTTACTTACCACATCCCCAGAGAAATATAATTAAATTAAAATTTACTTACCACATCTGAGAGAAATTTAATTTAATTATAATTTACTTACCACATTTAATTAAATTAAGTATATTAAGTATATTTAAAATAGCCTGATTTTGGCGGCTAACATCTTCAGCTTTGCTTCCAACTAAGCAAGGATGCTATAACAGTTATCTAGAATGAAAACCAAACGAGGGTATCACAGGTTAAGTTAAGTCAACAACAGACATGGACAAAGGGGGCTGAGGGGTTTACCCTCGCAGGCTCTGACCTACCGCTCTTCAGGCTACTGCTACCCCTTCAGGATTTTTTGGAAGAATGTTAAGATAAAAGTATGCCTAGGTTAGGTGTGAATGAGCTCAGACTAGCTTATTTCAACCTTAAAGGAAAAAGCCAAAAAACCTTGATTACAGCGAAAAATCGGACTTTTTGGCTTACCATCTCACCTCATAAGCAGCCGCTACCACCTCCAGTCAGCCCCCTAAGATTTTGAAAATTTATCACCCCTAGCCGAAAGGTAGCTCGGTAGCCGAAAGGTAGCCGAAAGGTGATAGCTCGTGTCTTTCAATAGTAATAATAACAGTTCGTCAGAATTTTAATAAGAAAGCCCCAATCTCAAGTGGCTTTCCAGTCAGTTTCTGCTTGCATCCAGAACAGATAAAGACAAGCCTGTGAGACTGAACATATGCTATCGCATAGCAAAAATGGCTGAAAAGTACCTATAGGCACTCTTAGCTCGGTGGATAAATTGGAGTAGTTTGTTTTGTGAAAGATTAAGAGAAACAAGCGCAAAGACAAAAGGCGGTGGGCATGCGGGTGGAAAATTGTACAGTAAGTATGCCTTGCCATTGAAAGGTATAGATACCGAAAAGCAAGTGCTCACGCAGCACTTGCATGCTGCCAAAAGGTTCAGCAATAGCTAGGCTTCTGTAAGTAAATTAAGTATATTTTAAGTAAATTAAGTAAATTATTTTTGGTAAGTATAATTTACAAATTATAATTATAATTAACTTTCCCTGTCCTCGTAAAAATTTAATTTAATTATAATTTACTTACCAAATAATTTGCTTGTATTAGTAAATTTCTAAACAATTTAATTAAAATTATAATTATAATTTACTTAGCAACGGTAGTATGAGGAGGCCTGGTTGGGATTCTGACGAACAAGGGCGAGAAAATTTTGAAAAATCAACTTTCAAAAACGCATTTAAAACGCATTCTGGTCATCAATTGTTCCGGTTGGAGCATGCCCAGGACGGATTGGGTTATTTTTTAAAATCTAGGATCTAATTTAGCCAAAACAAGTTTTTCTTTAAATCTGTTTTTGTTTAGGTGTGTTGCGTCATTAGAAATGTTTCTTTTGTACCTACTGTACTGTACGTAGTTCTCGCACAAGTGATTTTGCAAGATATTCGGCGATTTTAGCTCTCCCGAAACGGGTCCGGCGCAAAATGTCATTCGGGCGGACTCGAAATTTGATATTCCAGGCCAGGCAGTGAAAAGAGGCACCATATACCACAGGGGTCTATTTAAACACCTTTAGTAAAGAATATTTTCTTTTCTCTTATTTTTGACAGGTTTTTTCTTTCTACCTCCACCTACTGTTGGCAAAATATTGAATTTGTGGAATACATAACATATACATATACATATATGTATATGTTTTCCAATGACGAATACATATACATAATATGTATATGTATTTTTTCAAAAAATATGTACATAAAATACATATTATACATGTTTTTTCAAAGCCAGGTTTTAAGTTGAAAAATGCTGCTAAAAGAGTTGTTTGTGACTGAAATTAGAAAGGGTCTACGCTTGGACCTGATTAGCATGAAATTGATTCAGTACGTCAGTCAAATTAGCAATAATTTCCACATTTAAGTTCTGTTAAAAATCCTCCACGTACAGTCAGTCATTTTCTGTATGGGAGACCTGTGCAATGAACTTTGTTTTTGAAACCGCAGTGGCGAATAATTTCGTGTAGGTCAACTAGCAAAAGAAAAGAGCATTTTTCTCCTGCCATTTATCCATTGAATTTGAAAATCTAAATGTTCCCTCATTAGAACTCCTTTTTGGTCACCTCGCACCACTTTACAAGATGATGGTATTACTCAATTAAAACACCAAATCTGTGGTTTTTCAACCACTGGAGCAAATTCAGACATTGGCATCCTAAGAAAATGTAATTTCATGCTATGGATGGCAGGCTGAGACTTGAAAATGCAGCATTTCATCAGAAATTCAATATGTATTTTCAAATATGTATTTTAAATACATAGTGGCCTCAGAATACATATACATAAACATATTCTCTGAGGAATACATAAACATATACATATACATATATGTATTCCAAAAATAATACATAATATGTATTTTTTACATATACATATACATATATGTATTCCACAGTACCTCCACCAAAAAAGGTGTACCTATGTACCTACACTACACTTACCTACTTGGCGGATACCTTACTATTTTCAATACATGTAGTTCATATTAACTGTGTAGATGGCTTTTTCACTGAATTGTGATAAATTAGTAGATTTTCGAAATTTTTTCTTTGATTTTCTTAAAAATAACGAAAAATATTCTAAAAACAAGCTGTTTCTAAATATGGGAAAATCTAGAAGAATTTAGAAGAATACCGTAACTAGAAGAATCTAAGAGCTATTTTCCCAAAATTTGCTCATTTGAATGCAGGAATTTTTGCAAATTCGGGGGGGGGGGGGGGTTGGAAAAAAGTGACGTCATTTTTTTGCTTTTAGAGGGGGGATTAGAAAATGATGACAACCGATGACAAAGGGGGAGGGGGGTCGAAAAATGGCCAAAAATCTATGACGTCATTTTTGCACAGCCCCTAAGTCGGGTGGTCGGCAGACCCTCAAACACCCTGTTTACATGTATTGTTTAACTGGTTCAGATAATTGAACGGTACGAGCGAGTATCACTCGATCAGCTGATCTCTAATATTGGCGGACAGTTGGGCCTTTGGGCAGGCATCAGCGTTCTGACAGTGGCACAAGCGCTCATTTACCTCTGCTACAACCTGGTCTTCTTTGAAAGAAAAGTAGTCGACCAGAAGTGACAGTCAATCGTAGAGTCAAGCCTACCAAGCAGAAGTGTTAGCAAGATGCATTCTTGATGCTAGAAACGGAAAAATATTCATCTTTCTGATTGTCTATCGTATTGTAAATAAAGCGTCGCGTTAGTTAGTATCAGTTTATTACTGTTGAAACTTAAAAAAGCTGTTCGGTTGTTTATGTTAACATGTTAATATGTTAATATGTTCGGTTTTTCCTCAAGTATTGTGTTAGAAAAGTGGATGTTTTCTGCTGTTGTTTTGCTTGAGAGATGTACTTTTTCGACTGTACATGTAGGCGCTGCGTGTCAAAAACTTGCGAAGGGCGTCGTCGATCCAGATCGCAAGAACGCGGTGCTCACTGAAACATGAAAGATGTCACTCTGATACAATTAGTGGCGGCCATATTTTAAAGTGAATAATCACTGAAAACTACAGCCACAACTGGTTTTTTGCAACAGAAACACAAGGAACGGCAAGCTCAGACCTGTTCTAATGTGAAACGAACCGAATCTTCAGGTGTTCTGTTTAGCCAAGCAAACATATCTAACTAGTTTTTCGGTCTATTTAATTGGACACTTGCAATCTGCAACATCAGTGTCTTCTCGGTACTCTCAACTGTTCTCGTTGCCTCCAGCCGAACTCATAATGAAAGCCTCCGCCGTGTTCGTATTGGCTGTTCTCTTGGCTGCCTGCTCCCTCCAGACCGAAGCCAGCGGATACGGTAGGTTGCTTTTTGGATAGCTAAGGACAGAGCTCTATGCTCCCGATCATCAAGTAATCTCAGCTTTCCTTTTTTTTGAGGAGCGAACCAACAAAGACAAAACCCTAAACAACGGAATATACTAATTGTGTCCGCCTGTCCAAGTCTAATACGAACAAAATATTGTTTGGAGTGTTCGCGAACAAAAATAGTGTTCTTTAATTAGTTCCTCAAATGTCAAACGTACTTTAGCGGCTCAAACCTAAAGTTATCCCTCGAAAACTGGAGCTCGTACCCAAACAGCTAATTGATTTAGTCCAAAACCTAATCAACGTGCAGTATGTAATGTATGTTCGTATTCAGGTGCCTACTACGGTGCAGGTCCGTACTACGGTGGATACCGCGGCTGGTACGGTGCTGGCTACGGCTACGGATACGCCGGATACCCCTACCGTGGCTACTACGGCGGATATGGACCCTACTACCGAGGAAGATACTGGTACCGCAGATAGACATTCCCCTCGGCAACAGTACCGGTTAGGTGTGACGCGCTTTCATGAATTCCATGGTTTTGGTTAAGTGTTGATTGTACGTATCATTATGACTTTATTTTCTTTACCCACTGACGGCTGGAACTAGTAGCTAGCGATCAATAATAAATATTTACTTCTTTTCCACTTCAGTCGCACTTACATGTACAACACCGCTTATTGTGTCGGGTCGCAAATAGTGCTCGAAAGAAAATTCTTGTAAAACCTCGGTGCAGGCAGGTGACTAAGACAGAAGAAAAGCAAATAGAATTGGGGAGTCTTGGAATGGACCTAACTGCATTGAAATCGGTAGTCGAACCGGAAAACCAGTGGTTTAGGGGGTCACTGATGTGCGAACATGCACCATTGGCGCTCGTTTGAAATCTATTTTAACATATTTTGAGACCAGTCGGATCCACTAAAAACAGTTGCTTAACTTTCCTAAGTTGACTTCCTCGCAAAATGCATGTTAAAAAGTTATGTATATTATTATAGATTCTAAAACAGATTTTCGACCCATAAATAAAAGCCATTCAGAGTAATCAGCGCCATTCATTTATTTTCTTCGTGAGACACAGTAGTAAAATAAAATAGCCAAATATGATAGTAAGTAAACTGTGCGTACATTGTACAGCAGCTTTTGTCGAGCCTTTTGAAGAAGTAACTTTATCATCCGCCGGTCGGACGGAGAATCCTGGAAACGACGTCAGGGCAGACCATTTGTGGGAGGCAGCATGTAACAGACAGACTATGCACAGAAGAGAAAGGGAAGGGGTTGACGTCTTGCCCTTGTGTCGCTTAAAATCGAAATTTTGCTAGACCAGAGTTACTGGGCTCCATCACGTGTAGAACTAAAAAAGCTGTTTTACACAAATTGACTAGCAACTTTCTTGTCTGAAATTGTAGCGCATAAATTGCAAAAAATGTTCCAAAAATTGCTTTGCCTTTGGGAATCGGTGATGACGTATGTATGACATGAAGCTTCGAAAGTGCAGAAAAGAAATTCGACGCTGAAGGTTTGTAATTTTTTAGATGACTGTTTTTAGAGAGCAACTTGTATGTATGTATGTATGTACGTACGTTTATTTCTTGTAACAGGTAGGGTAAAAACAAACCAATACATATATAATAAGCAAAGCAAATATACCTATTACAACTTCTGTGTTTTCTAAAATTTTTCAAATGCCAAATGATACCAGACCAGAGCCAAATGCCCCATGAATTTATTCCGCCCTGCTCCTGCTCTGGGCGCTACTTGTGCAATTCAACATAAAAAACTTCTATTTCATTTGTGATAGAATAGAAAGTCGTGGACGTTCTATTTAAACTATAATCGTTGTTGTAAGCTATACATAAAAAAACTACAGGGTGTCTCAAAAAATGATCACATTTCTGTTTACTGCCATTCCCGCAAATTTTGACCAAATAGGCTGAAATTTGGACTATAGGTGCCAAAATTCGGGGAATTTTATGTGTTAAAATTTGGTGCACTAGGCTTGACTAATTCTCGAGAAATTTCAAAAAAAGTGAAATTTGGTAATTTCAATAGCGAAAGCGGTCACTGAAAAAACGTTACATTACATTATCGCCTAAACTCTAACGATAGCGTTGGAGTTCATGCGTCAACTTTTTACACACGAATTACCCTGAACTTCTGCGTTTACACTCCAAATTTCATCCAATTCCGACAAAAATTAAAAAAGATACAGGAAAATGAAATGTTTCCATTTTTCGGTGACCAGCTTTCACTGTTGAAATTACCAAATTTCACTTTTTTTGAAATTTCTCGGGAATGGGTTAAGCCTAGTGCACTAAACTTTAACACATAAAATTCCCCGAATTGTGGCACCTATGGTCCAAATTTCAGCCTATTTGGTTAAAATTTGCGGAAATGGCAGTAAAAAGAAATGTGATCATTTTTTCGGTGACCGGCTTTCACTATTGAAATTACCAAATTTCACTTTTTTTGAAATTTCTCGGGAATGAGTCAAGCCTAGTGCACCAAACTTTAACACATAAAATTCCCCATATTTTGGCACCTATGGTCCAAATTTCAGCCTATTTGGTCAAAATTTGCGGAAATGGCAATAAAAAGAAATGTGATCATTTTTTTTGAGACACCCTGTAGTTAAACATTACTGCAGGACAAGCATTTTTATTGGAAAGATCCCATTTTCTCTTCAATACAGTAAAACAGTTTCGGCTGCAAATTTCTCCAGTAAATATTAAATTTTGGGGTATTGAAATTATTCCGTAATTGGGAGGGGAGGGCTGACAAAAATATAGTCACCCATTTATAGGCAGAGGGGTCCGAAAATAGCAAAAAATTATCTTTATGTAATATCAGAAAAATCTGAATATTGAGCAGAGATGCTCAATCCTTCTATCAGTGAGCAGAAAACCGCTTTTCCAGCATTTTAATTGGCACTTCCTTGCCAACGAACAAAGCTATACTCGAACTACATTGTACTGTACAGTAGGGAGAAGTTGGATGCCGGTCTAAAATCAACAGTACTGTACTGTACTGTACGGTGGTTACGTAACTTCTTGTACTACTACAATTTTAAACTATGTAAAACCGGTTTTTTACTTCAGGGCTGTGGAAAGTAATCTGGTTTCGCCTCGAACCGATTCTTCGGATGTTCTGTTTAGCCAAGCAAACATATCAGCTGCGCATCTAACAGGTTTGTTGGTCTATTTAATTCCACACTCCCAACCTGCACCATCAGTGTCTTCCATCGGTTCCTCTCAGCTGTCCATCGTTCTGTTCTGTTCGCTCACAATGAAATCCTCCGCCGTGTTCGTATTGGCTGTTCTGCTGGCTGCCTGCTCCCTCCAGACCGAAGCCAGTGGACACGGTAGGTCTTACTCATTGGATAAATAAGGCAAGCAATTATGTATGCACCGGCTTGAGAACTAATCTAAGCGGTTGCTTGCATTGCTAGTAGAGGGTTGGATCGAAATTTCGCTAACAACTCAAACCGCTCATTTGAGAGCCTTATAACAGTGAGGCTGCGTGGGCTTCTGATATTGCAAAGAAAATTTGCTAAATCAAAAGACTCTGAACTGCTTTGAAATTTGAAACAAGTGATAAAAAATTAGGTAATAAGTACTGTTAAGTATTACGTTTGCGAAAATAGGTTAACGTAATATAACTAACGTAACGTAACTATAAAGTATGCACGTATTGTAGGTGCCTACTACGGTGCAGGTCCGTACTACGGTGGATACCGCGGCTGGTACGGTGCTGGCTACGGCTACGGATACGCCGGGTACCCCTACCGTGGCTATTATGGCGGGTACGGACCCTACTACCGAGGAAGATACTGGTACCGCAGATGAGAAAGACTCCTTCGGCTAGCTGTACGACAGACCTCTACCACCAACAAAGCCTTAGATTATGCATTTGACCATTTGCCATCTGTATGATTTGCTGTTGCGTTAATTTCTAGTCGAACTCATGGAATATACCACTATTTTCACACAGTCTGTACACATTTCTAAGAAAATCAGATACCCGTTGCACGCACGAAAGGCATTAGTAGTAGCTACAACAGTAAACATTTACGTTATTTTCACAACGGGAGCTAAAAAGTTTCATCGTGGGCGGAAGTTTCGTTAAAAATCTGTAGCATACATTTTCCTTTCCTTTGTCAGTCCGACTTAGGTTAACTTTTCTAGCAAGCCAAGTTTAGCTTTAGGTGTGGAAAGGGCTCCCGTTGGAAAAATAACTGCACATTCTACAGTATATAGAGCAGACTCACTCTCTATCAGAGTTCATTTGAAATAGTTTGAACAATTTCAGTCCGGGACTGCTCTTCTTCTGTTGTACCGGCTGGTGGGTGTTGAACGAGTTGGTGCTGTTTTTCAGAGAGTGCAGCTTAGCCGCTGGGCTCTTGGCGCGCCGCAGCACCAAAGACGATATCATCGGCGTGTTTGCGGTGCTCTTGCTCCTCTGCGACGACATACCTACAATCGGACCGTAATTTAGAGCAGCTAGCACCGTATTTTAGTGAATGGATGGATTGTCCGTTAGGCCACACGCACACCCACATCCTGCCCTTCACTACTAGCCTAAACACATGCTCGGTGTCAGTCTGGACGGTGGTGGTAGCTGTCCCCGTTCCATTTGTCCCAACACATGTGTGGTTGCTATTGTAGCTTTAGGTGCTTAGGCAGCTCCAGTCGGTTCCCATTTACTTACTCGCTGTCACCAGCTTTCGGTGGCCTGGGTGGGGCTTTGTGCCGACCACCAACTCTTTGCGGCAAGAAACTTGCCCCGCCGAGTGGATAAACGCACAATCACGCGCACAGTGGCATTGCGGCGTAAAGCACTGCACCAGCGAAAATTAGTAATTACCGGTCTGCATTTCAGAGTCGCTGGCGCAGTGTCGGGGAGAAGGGGACCTGCGTTGCTGTGCGGCGCGCATTCTTTGAGTAATTGCGGTGGTAATAGCTCCGTGGAACATCTGCAACGTGCAAAAACTCTTTAAACTGATAGGTGCGGCTACGTGCCAGGCCACAAGACAAGGCCACCGGTGCCAAAGGCCAAAAGTGACTTACCGATTTGACCAGAGAGTACTCTTCGGTGGCGTTGATTTCGAAGAACTCCGCTCCGTACTCCTCCGCTAGCAGGGTGCCGTCCGCTTTGCTCACTTGTCTGAACAGCGTAAGATAGAACAAGATAAGCATATTAAGATAAGCCAGATTGGAGCGCTCCATAAACGACGTCGTTCCAGAGGTGGAGGGGGTCGGCTGAAATGCGACGGTAGACGACGCACCAGGAGGGGGAGGGGGTTAGCTAAAAACGACGTCGCTTTCTTCGGAATTTTTGGGAACTTTGATTGTGTTATTTTCAATTTTTGTACATTCTGGCAAAGCTTCTAAATATAGAAAAGGTTCCCTGAGTGATTAGTAGGATCTTATTCAATTGATTGCGCAGTGTGGAAACAAGAAAACATGACAGTACTTACTGTATGTACTGCATGTTTGTCGGGGGGATAATTGGAAACTTAGGCTTAGGGGAGGGGTTCCAAGGAACGACGCAAGGCGATTTTGGGGGGAGGGGGTCCGAAAAATCGGGATTTTGGGACGACGTCGTTTATGGACGGCCCCTTTGTAGAAGTAATCAAGATCGGTAAAAAATCTAAAGATCTTACATCAAGATAACACAAGTCTTGAATTGTTTATGCAATAGAAAACCCTTTAAATGTGAAACAAAGGTAAAAAATTTAGTAAATCGATCAGCATAGGTAAATATTTCTTGCAGTATTACCAAAATAGAACGCGCAAAGTGCAGGAGGCAATAAAAGACACGAAATAAATCACTACAAACCCAAAATCAGTAAAAGCTATTACTCACCTGTACCGGTCCATGTCAGTTTTGGTAGCAGCCAAGCAAATCGTGTGCTGTCTGAGACAGAGAGAGTGTTCGTGTTTGTTGATTTGTTTCAGCAAATGTCTGGCATACTCGAACGACTGTAGATTGCTGATGCTGTACACAACCAGGTAGATATCAGCCCAAGACAGGTAACGCGTCGGGTCCTTCAGTGGCTGAACTCCACGCATTAATTGTACCACAAAAGACAAATAGGTACATACATATACAGGGTCCGCCAAAAAAAAACAACCAAGCAGATTTTTCGCTGTAGCAAACGCAAATCTAAACCGATTTGAATGACTCCATTTTTAAATAAAAGACAAATAAATCCTTAAAAGATTGCTGGAATTTTCATTAATGTACTCCTGCTTAGTTCCTGAGATATTGGCTCTCAAAATCAAAACAGTGATTTTGGCAGTAAACAAACGGATTTTTTATTATTGTGCACTTCGTAATAAAACGGATTCCTGCTACTGCTAAGGGCTATTGGAGGCTCTTTACTGGTGACACAGAAACTCGGTTTACTTCAACACTAAAGTATCATTAGCCCCAGCAGTAGGAATCTGCTTTATTATGAAATGCAACGAAATCGCTCTTGTTCTTTGCCGAAATCTGTTTCGACTTAGAGGGCAAAGAACTCAAGAACTAAACTGTGAATCTCAATAAAAATTGCACCGCTCTTTGAAGAATTTATCAATCTTTCATTGAAAAAAGGATTAATTCAAATCGGTTGAGATTCATGGTTGCAAAAGTAAAAAATCTGCTTGGTTGTTCTTATATCACTCTTGTTCATTGCCAAAATATCTGTTTTGATTTTGAGGACAAATATCTCAGGAACTGAGCAGGCTATCTTAATGAACGTTACATCAATCTTTCAAGAATTTATTTATCTTTCATTTAAAAAAGGATTCATTCAAATCGGTTGAGATTTGCGATTGCTACAGCAAAAAATCTGATGGTTTTTTTAGCAGACCCTGTATATGATCAGTGAAATGCTTTAGTTGCTAGCCTAGTCGGAATCTCTAGAAGCTCACTCAAACGAAATTGAAGCCCTGAGTTTCCATTAGAAGTTTTAAAGGAAAAGGAAATAAATTTACCCCCTCAACGGTGTCCATAATCCAGACCATGTACTCATGTCCGTGTATTCTTTCGTGTTTACAGTAGGTGTCCTCTGCAAGGAAGAAGATAAGACAATCAAGGCCTTTTTGCCTCTCCAAATCACCCCTAAAGGCCAACACTATTCTCTTTGTTCGCGTGTACTCTGAAGAAACGGGTTTCGACAGCCACTCAACCAGCAACGGAAACTCAAAAAGAAAGAACAAATTCTTTTGTGTTCGTCAGTGTTCGCTCTTCAAAAGAATTAGCGTGATTTGGAACGGCTAAAAAGCTTCACTAAATTACCCAGATTAGGATCGTATTCAGTGATAAACCGGCGGCTGATGTATTTAACGGCCAGGGCTGAAAAAAGGTACTTAGAATAGGATGAAAAGAAGTAAGAACTATAGGTTACCAGACTTTCCAGAGCCGTTCTGACCCAAAAGAGCGATGTGCACTTCCTGCAGTTCGTTCCGCTGTCTTCTCATTTCCGGGAAGAGGAGGTATGGCTGAGGTATGTAGGTAGGCGGAAGGACTGCGGTCTTCTAGCACCGGTGTAAAGCCGTGCCTGGCCAGCTGACTGGCAACCGTTAAAACTTGTCAGCTATGCCAAGCTCGCCGGCCCAGAGCGCCTGTCACTCAATCTGTCACACACAACCTCCTTCGCTGCTCATTTATCTGCTATGTAAACATACAGTTCGTCATACTGCATAGCTTTAGCAGCAATGCTTACACCGTAAAGTTCTGACACAAGCCCTGGGCATTTCTATTTGTGGTCCCTCGTCTTGAGGAGCTTCTGTTAGAGCGGTGCTAGTATCGAAGCAGTTCACTATATTTTCATTGCTTTCCGATTTCAGAAGGTGACTTCTGTTAGAACCAAAAGTAATTCTGGATGCTTCAATCGAATCAAAAACAATTCAGTAATCGCCGCAGCCAGTGGCGTATCCAGGGGGTGTAAGGTAGTGTTTCCGATCAAATTAAAATTAAATAACAAAATTAAATTGTTTAGGCCAAAATCACCAAGTAAATAGCAATTTAATAACAAATTAAATTTCTCACGATGACTGTCAAACAAATTTAAATTATATTAAATTTGGTAAAATTGGCCTAGAAATTTGATATAAATTTGATATGAATTTGATATAAATTTGCTTGGTTTGGCAGTTTCACTGACCAAAGTCTGGCTACAAAACAACAAGTTCAGTCCAAAGATTACCTTGTTCATGCTTATAACAAAGATATCAACTCATTAAATGCTAATTTGTTGACCATTTGTCGCATTTGAAGAAAGGTCAACTCATTTTGAACTTACGCGACCCAGGTTTTGAGCTGTTTCCCCATGAATTGAGTATTGATTTTAGCAAATTTATATTTAATTTATATCAAATAACAAATTTGTATCAAATTAAATTTCAGAATTTGGGTACCAAGCAAATTAATAGCAAGTTATTTTCATCTGAAGGCTGAGCAAGCAATTTAATAGTTATTTAATTTCAAAATAAATTTACTCGGAAACACTAGTGTAAGGTGAGTACACCTCCATTCCGGTGTTGGCACGAAGAGAAAGTCTGTTAAAAATTAGACAAACTAATGAATTATGTACCAAAACTTCTACTTTGTGCTCAGAATGCCTTTTAAATGCGTTTTTGAACGTAAAATTATTTCAAAATTTTCTCACCCTGGTCGGGCAGAAGCCCAACCAGGCCACTTTAGACTACTAAAATTTGTAATTTCTGTTAATTTTAAGCTCGGAATGCCTTTTAAACGCGTTTTTGAAGGCAAATTTTGATAAATGAGCAGCGGCCCAACCAGGCACTTTCAAAAATTTACACCCCTTTCCGAATTCCTGGATACGCCAATGGCCGCAGCGCGTATCGATGTGTCGACCCACCCGAGGCTGTACTTATGATGAGTTGAGTCTAAATCGGAATCGGTTTTTAAGTTTTCGGCTTATGAAAGAAGTGTTTAATTGTCATTGCCAACCGAGATCGGGCAGACATGTATAGTGGGGGGTCGGCGGAATCGGCCGATATGGTGTGCGTTGGACATCCCTATGGCCCCAAAGTAAAACCCTAAAACAGTTCCGCCCAACTCCCTCTGGGTACCCAGCAATGGCCATCCATGGTTCTCTATGATGAAGGCCATTTTCCATAGTAAAACTCCAAAACACCCCCACGGAAATTACCTTTTCTCTGGGGGGGGGGCGAGTAAACTCAGACCCGTGCTATGCAGCGTTCGAAAGCTCACATCATGGGCTTTCAGAATCTGTAATAAAATTTATGGCGTTTTTTGTTGTTTCAAAAATAATCGATCGCGAAATGTCCATTAATCACGATTTTATCAGTTTTCAGCAGCCAAATAAAATGGTTTGGCATGAAAATTTGATGAGCATACTAGGTTTTCTGACACGGCAAATTCAATGGCGTGATCCATTTGTGCATAGGACCATGTGATCAATCGATAGCCAGCAATGGCCATCCATGGTTCTCTCTGATGAGGGCCATTTTCCATAGTAAAACTCCAAAACACCCCCGACGGAAATGACCTTTTCTCTGGGGGGCGAGCAAACTCAGACCCGTGCTATGCAGCGTTCGAAAGCTCACATCATGGGCTTTCAGAATCTGTAATAAAATGTTTGGCGTTTTTTGTTGTTTCAAAAATAATCGATCGCGAAATATCCAGTAATCACGATTTTATCAGTTTTCAGCAGCCAAATAAAATGGTTTGGCATGAAAATTTGATGAGCATACTAGGTTTTCTGACACGGCAAATTCAATGCAGGCTGCTTAATCTAAGAGAAGAATATTAGATATTCTAACCAACTGGTATTGGGTTTTCGTTAGGTACAGTACATATAGTGTTGTTATGACTACTAAAGCGTATTCTACTTAAGCTTGTAATCTCTGAAAACAGCTCCGTTTGAATCCAAATCCATTTCAAATTGACAAAACATGAGCTACAGTATCAAACACGCTGGGGGCCGGTCTTCGTGAAATTAAGAACAGCCGCCCTATTTTCCGCCATTGTTTTTTCGGAGGAAAAAAATAAACGACGAAGATAGCGAACATAAAAAATGCAAAAGAACAAGCAGAATACGTATTTTAGGAAGGCGACGTATTACCTTAGGGATCCACTGAAGCTTAGCTGCTCTTATTACCTAACCACTCCTTTCTCTCTCTCCCACTCTGCAGTGCTGGCGCCGACCGAAGTGAAGAAACGAATAAAAATAATAAAAAGAAGAGTTGTTAGCCAGCTTAGCACCTTCCACGCACAAAATTACTTTTTGACTGTGTGTATTATGCGAATGCAATAATTCCTTCCTCAACCGGCTCGATTCCTCTGATTGAATCCGATAAAAAAGATTTGTCTTTATTTTTCTCTCCAGCATTGAGCGCTGCGTAAGATCGGCGGCGTAGTTTGCGTAGCTTACCGTAGTTTACGTGGCCTTATCTTTCGCGTTGAGATAATAAACCATGATGGCCCACCAAATGATCAAAGACAGAGTGGCGTTCAGAGATTACAAGCTTTGCGCACATGGGCTTTAGTCAAAGTCAAAGTCATACTTAATACTTTTGTGGTATCTCAGTCAAACAGGCAGGTAGTCAAAGTCAAAGTTTGACTACCTTCGTTACCATATACGTAGTCAAACGAAGACCAGGTAGTCAAACCGTTTGACTATGACTGCATTTTGTTATTAGAGGCAAGCTTTTCAGGCGTATTTTAGCACTTTTCGCTGTTCGCAACAAAATATTTGACAAATTTAATGTATTTTTAAGCACTATAGAACACCAAACAACCATTTTCTCTAAAATTATGACAACAATGAAGCATCAGTCAGTGAATCAAGATTCAAGTTCCACAGGTCCAAGATTGAAATCATGACAGACAGTAGAATATGTACACTTTTTGGTTAAAGAAACAATAAGAATTGGCTTAAAACACAAAGGGCATTTTAGTCAATTTTACAGCGTTTTATGCAGAGCATGCTATTTTGTTTTACAATCAAAGTTTTGGAGGGAAAAACAATTCTGCCGTATGTTTTAGCGGCCACCCAGTGTTTATTTCAAAGTGAATGATTTGTTGATGGAATATCACCCATTCCAGGCTGACGCCTGGTAACTGAAACATGATAAATCCCTGAAAATGTCGATTTGGCTGTGTTTTAAAAAGTAGTCATAGTAGTCAAACCGGTGGTCATAGTAGTCAAATGGTTTGACTACAATATAGTCAAATTTGACTACTCTGGTATTGTACTCAAACGGACGGTAGTCATAATCATAGTCAAACCGAAATCATTGGTATTGTAACAACACTAGGTACATACAATACAATCAGATCAATTGATGCAGTGCCTGTCTTTATCACTAGAGCGCGTGTAGAGGGGGTTCAGCCAGGGGTTTCGCCCAAGGAGGGCTTCAAACTTTCAAGAAGCTCCAGAATGCCTGGAAATGCGTTTTAGTACGTTCTATTCCAGTGGCGTATCCAGGATTTTGGAAAGGGGGGTGTAAAATTTTGAAAGTGCCTGGTTGGGCCGCTGCCCAACCAGGGTAAGAAAATTTAGCAAAATTAGCCTTCAAAAACGCGTTTAAAACGCATTCCGAGCTTAAAGTTAACAGAAATTACAAGTTTTAGTAGTTTATAATGGCCTGGTTGGGCTTCTGCCCGACCAGGGCGAGAAAATTTTCAAAATTTGTCCTTCAAAAACGCATTTAGAAGGTATTCTGAGCACAAAATAGACAGTTTTAGTACATAATTCATTAGTTTCTTATATTTTTGAGAGACTTTTTCTTCCTACCTCCACCGCAAACGGGGTGTACACACCCTACACCCCCTGGATACGCCACTGTCTGAAATACTGTAATTTTATAACAAATTTACAGAAGACTGCTTAGAGAAAATTGGGCAACACGACTACGGGTCGCTCCTACGTCCGCAACAACACTTAACGCAGCAGCAACAAACACACAACAGAGCAAGAAAAATAACGCCCAATAGTACGATTATGAGAATAGTGACGACTAAGTTAAATTCTAGGTCGTTTTCTGCCAACGCTCGCCATCTATAGCTTGCTGCGCAATTATTCTCATCATTACAGCAACATACGGTGCTGTCTTCTCCTTCGTGCCATGTACAATCGTTTTCTGTATTGGTGGTGCACATCGAGTGTCCCTCGAAATATACACTGGCACAACCCCACTGTTCGTAGGTTTTACTGCGCTGCAGAAAGCAGTATTTGCTTCTGCAAGTGCCAGATAGAGGGATTTTTGGGGTGGGAATGAAGATGCGCCAGAAACGCGACCACACTCCCGTGTCTACTTCGGCTTGCGCTTGGCTGCCCACCTGACATTCGACCAACGGCTCGTAGTTCTTCACCACCTTCTCCTCGAACAGCTCAACTGCTTCCGGAATCATCTCGAATGAGCAGTAGTGGCCGCTCTGACAGCAACACTGCACAATTGAACTGTCGAGCTCGGTGTAGCGGAAGCCGAGGATAGCGTCGGTCTTGCCGGCGAACAGTTTGCAGGTGCCGTTCATGTGCTCACACTTACTTGAAGCGGTGCACTGGGAGTTGAGATGAAATATCTCCTGACTGAAGTACTCGGTCTGACTGTTGTTGTGCAGTTGGAGCACACACCAACTCGAAAAACAATCGTCCAGTTCGCTGACATTGGCCGCACTTCGGCCGTTTTCCTTGGCTAAAATGTTTAAATTTTTTGGACATCATCATCCATACATATGGAGTGTTTCGTCGGTAATTCGTCAGTTGTCTGAGAACTTACGAAGTGAAAACGCAGCTTAACCTACCGCCTTTTTTATCTATCGGATTCCGATCATTTCGGTCCTTCTTCGATACTTTAGTTATCGGAAAACCCGATAATTCCCGTGTATTAGGATCCGATACGAACTAACATATCTCCAGCACATTTTCTATAGATTATACTATATCGGGTGTTCCCAGAGTCAGCTACTCCTGTAGGAGTAGGTAGGGAATGACCGGAACCGGATTTTTGGGTCCGATCGGAATCGGAATCGGAACTCAAGTACAGTTCCGAATCGGAATTTTTCGGAATCGGAACTTTTTTGAAAATCGGCTTAACATTTTGGAATAACCTGTTTTTGGCAAAGAAACAGTGTTTACGCAATCATCCTTTACAATTCCATGCAAACATCCAGTACAATCACCATGTCAAACGATAACAATGCATTAAAATCGCCAACCATCAATAGGTAAAATTCAAGGCGCGTAAATTATACTTTAAAAACAACAATTTTTCAACGTTTTTAGAAGAGTGCGAACTGGTATTGGGTAGTCCGTGTATTGGGGGTGTTTTCCAGGTTTGGTATTGGGTTTTTATGCCCCAATGCCCAATACTAAATTAGGACCTACTAAAATCGCTGTTGAACTGAAAAACTGACCTGAAAAAATCGAAAAGATTGTCCGATGATTACAGTACGTATAGAAAACCGTTTTTGCTTTAATAAACTAAAGGTTAAGAATGTCTTATACTGTCCGCTTTTCTAATAGTACACCAGTAATTAGCGCAATTTCTCTGTTCTTATCTAAGATAAACGTTTGTAATTCAATTGAAATTTGTCATTTTAGTGATACAGAATGTATTAGTACTGTACCCAGGGGGCTGGTACACCCCTTTCCGGTGGAGTAAGAAGAAAAAAATCTGCCGAATATAAGAAACACTGTAATACAGTAGATCATGTATGGACTAAAACTGTTAATTTTTGCTTATTTTACCCTCCAGAAGGCTTCTAAATCTCTCTTAAAGGCTAAATTTTTAACATATCTCGCCCTAGTTGGACAATGGCCCAACCAAGCCTCTTCGAAATATTAATCCTTGTGAAAGAAATCCTGTGTACACCACTGGAATGTACCTTTTCACTGAAATGCAATCTTTGGGTCAGTTACGCAAGTATTGGGTATTGGGGTCTCAGGTATTGGTATTGGGTATTGGGTATTGGGTCTTTCAGGTATTGTTCACACTCTATTTTTCAGGCTTCAAGTGACTTCTGTCGCCTTCCAAAATGTGTTTTGCCACTTTAAACGTCCGTTCACTGGCTTTGATCAAAGTCTTTGAGGCGTTTGAAGACTGCCGAGTTCTTCAGACTCAGGTGCTTCCACAACGGAGTAGTGCTAACTTTTATTTTTTACTTAGTGGGATTACAGTAGCTTATGGATTACTAAACTAAGCAGATTGTCGATTGCACAGCAAAGAAGACACGCAATAGTGTGCATAGAATTGGTGTTTGATTTCCTAAAAATTTAGCCAAAATTCCGAGACCTCTGAGTTCGGAATCGGAATCGGAACTGCCAGTTCCGATCGGAATCGGAATCGGAATTCCGGTCGTTCCCTAGGAGTAGGTACAATGTAGGTTACAAAGGGTTGAGGTACCGGAGAGTGCTGCATTGGGTACCCGGGTACACTAACCAGCACTTAGCATTTTCCGCAACAAAAATGAGATCCAGATAGTGTACCCGGTACATTAACTGGCACTTAGCCAAATCATGTTAAACTGCTTGTTTTCACGATTTCTGAGCAAAAATGCAATTTTCCATTCGAGATTACTGTTTCTGCCATGAAAATGAGAGTGGTTGGTCAAAGTTTCCATTCTTGTGAGGTTTGTATCAGCAAAAACGGTTGAAAATTCGCAAAAAATATATGTAGACCTGCTTTAAATCTACCGTAATGTTGGAAATTTTGGACACGCATGACATAAAATCTGTCTCCAAATAGTGTACCCCGGGTACACAATCCGGCACTAAGTGCCAGTTAGTGTACCCCGGGTACGCTATCTGGAGGGGTACCCTATGCAGCACTCTCCGGTACATCTATCTGGCTGGAGCCCTTACCATTTTCATAAGATATATCCGGTTTCAACAAAATCGATCGACCAGTTTGTCCACACGCTACAAATTTTGTGGGCATATTCTGGTAATTGCTTGAACCTTTGACCAACCACGGTCTATGGCTGACTAAGACCTTGTTAAGCAGGTGTTCATTATTACACAGGTCGAAATTGCAGGCGCATATCTGCACAGGCAATATCGCCGACTCGGCCATGAAACAAATAGTCTGATTGCGGGCCTTTGACGGCACAAATTGCTTGTATATTGTGCGCAGATATCTTTCCGAGTAGCAACTGCGCTTAGCTGTGCCCGACACCTCAGCTACGCACCACTGATCCTCGCAGAACTTTTTCTTGTGGTAGCGTGCAGTGTACTTGTCGAACAAGTTGTAGTACTGCCGGCTGTGACATCGCACACCGGACGAAACCGGTATCAGAGGTAGCCAAAGAAAGGTGGCAAGCAACAGTCGCATGCCTGCTTGTAACACTTGGCAGTGATACGTTTAAAGCAACAACAACATCGCTCAAAAGGACAGTTGGTTTGGCTGCGAATATTTTAAACCCGGCCGCTGTGTTGGGACAATCAGGCAAGCCAACACTGACCGACTGACTGAGTATATCGTTCAGAGTAACACGATTAGGCGGGGCGGCTGGCAACAGTCGCGAGGTCGGTAGACCAGCGATCGATACTCAATTTGATTCGACCACCCAGTCAGCAGCAGGCCTCTAGAGGCTCTGTTTTTCAGACACCACTTTTGCCTTATTGGCATCATTCAGTCTCGGGGCTGTGCAAAAATGACGTCATCGGTTAGGGGGGCAGGGGGGGGGTTTGCCAAATGATGACAACCGATGATAAGGGGGGAGGGGGGGTTCGGCCAAAGATGACGTCACTTTTGCCTCATAGGGAAATTTTGAGAAATTAGCCTTCAAAAACGCATTTGAAAGGCATTCTTAGGTTAAAATTAACAGTTTTAGTAGTATGAGGAGGCCTGGTTGGATTCTGACCAACAAGTGCGAGAAAATTTTGAAAAATTAACTTTAAAAAACGCATTTAAAACGTATTCTTGTCCTCATTAGAGCCCTGCATAGGCGCTCGGTAGAGAATTTTGGCTTGGTTGTTCCGGTTGGAGCCTGCCTGGGATGGATAGGGTTACTTTTTAAAATCTAGGTTGTGCTTTTAGCCAAAACAAGCTTTTCTTTAAATCACTTTTATGTTTAGATTTGTTGCGTCATTAGAAATGTTTCTTTTGTACGTACTGTACGTAGTGCTCGCACAAGTGATTTTGCAAGATATTTCGGCGATTTTACCTCTCCCAGAACGGGTCGGGCCGTCCGGCGCCAAATGTCAACCGGGCGGAGTCGAAATTTGATATTCCAGGCCAGGCTGTGAAAAGAGGCACCCCGTGCAGGGCTCTAATTTTGACACCTTTTGTAATGAATTTTTTCGTTTTCTCTTATTTTTGACACGTCTTTTTCTTAGTTCCTTCACCAGAAAGGATAATAACCGCGTCGGCCATGGCTTTTTCACTGAATTGTGATAAATTAGTAGGTTTTCGAATTTTTTACTTTGATTTTCTTAAAAATAACCGGAAATCTTCTTATAACAAACTGTTTCTAAATACGGGAAAATTTTATCTCTCCCGAAACGGGCCAGGCCGTCCGGCGGCAAAATGTCATTTGGGCGGACTCGAAATTTGATATTCCAGGTCAGGCCGTGAAAAGAGGCACCATGCACAGGAGGGCTCTATTTAGATACCTTTAGTAAAGTTTTTCTTATTTTTGACAGGTTTTTTCTTTCTACCTGCACCAAAAAAGGTGTACGTACACTTACCTTACTTGGATACCTTACTGTTTTCAATACATGTAGTTCATATTAACTGTGTCGATGGCTTTTTCACTGAATTGTGATAAATTAGCAGATTTTCGAATTTTTTTCTATGATTTTCTTAAAAATAACGGGAAGTCTTCTTAAAACAAACTGTTTCTAAATACGGGAAAATCTAGAGGAATTTAGAAGAATAACTAGTAGAAGAATCTAAGAACTACTGTCCCAAAATTTGCTCATTTTAATGCAGAAATTTTTGCAAATTCGGGGGGGGTTGGAAAAAAGTGACGTCATTTTTTCGATTTTAGAGGGGGGTTTGGAAAATGATGACAACCGATGACAAGGTGGGGAGGGGGGGTCGAAAAATGGCCAAAAATCGATGACGTCATTTTTGCACGGCCCCTACGTGTAGTATGTTTAGCGTCCACATACGTACTGGTACATGTAACTAGGGAACGACCGGAATTCCGAATCCGATCAGAACTGGCAGTTCCGATTCCGATTCCGATTCCGAACTCAGAGGTCTCGGAATTTTTCGGAACTTTTGCTAAAATTTGTGCAAATCAAACACCATTTCTTGCGTACTATTGCGTGACTTCTTTGCTGTGCAATCGACAACCTGGGTAGTTTAGTATCCATAACCTACTGTAATCCCACTAAGTAAAAGATATAAGTTAGCACCACTCCGTTGTGGAAGCACCTGAGCCTGAAGCACTCCACAGTCTTCAAACGCCTCAAAGATTTTGATCAAAGCCAGTGAATGGACGCTTAAAGTGGCAAAACACATTTCGGAAGGCGACAGAAGACACTTTAAAAGCCTGAAAACTAGAGTGCGAACAATACCTGAAAAAACCAATTCCCCAATACCTAATACCAATACCTGAGACCCCCAATATCCATTCACTGGGATTAAAATTTCGAAGAGGCTTGGTTGGGCCATTGTCCAACTAGGGTGAGATATTTTGAAAAATTATAGCCCATGTCAAACAAGACGGTTCTTCAAAATGAGTGTATAAAACTTTAGATAGTTTGATCGTTTTGAAGATCCTCTCAGTTCTAGAGGCGGAGACAGATTTTTTTGGAAATATTTTACAAAATTAGACCGACAGCAGAGGAAAACGTCAGTAAACTATTTTTTGAAGAAAGTGGGTGTGCAATTCTTTCAGATGCAGTTTTCTCTTTCAAACAAGTCTTGCTGACAGTAAGCTCTTCAGATAATTCTTTCAGATGATTCTCTTGCATCTGTGTACTGTACTGTGGCCCCTATTCGAAATAATCCTGACACACGTTAGGCAAATTATTCAAAAAACTGCTTTCCCTTTAAAAGAATTATGTCACCCTTTAGGCAAATTCTTTAAAAAAAGCAGATTTCCCTTCCAATCCGAACAATTCTGCCTCTCTTTAGGCAAATCTTTCAAAGCAGCTTTACCTTCCAAGGAATTCTGACATTCCTTTGGGAAATCTCTCAAAAACAGGAATTTTCCCTTCCAATCCAAAGAATTCTAGCACTCTTTAGGCAAGTCTTTCAAAAAGCAGCTTCGCTTCCAAACAATTCTGGCAATCTTTGGGCAAATCTTTCAAAAAGCCGCTTTCGCTTCCAAATAATTCTGGCACTCTTTAGGCAAATCTTTCAAAAAGCAGATTTCGCTTCCGAAGACTTCTGGCACTCTTTAGGCAAATCTTTCAAAAAGCAGCTTTCGATTCCAAAGAATTCTGGCAGTCTTTAGGCAAGCCTTTCAAAAAGCAGCTTTCGGTTCCAAAGAATACTGGCACTCTTTAGGCAAATCTTTCAAAAAGCAGCTTTCGATTCCAAAGAATACTGGCACTCTTTAGGCAAATCTTTCAAAAAGCAGCTTTCGCTTCCAAAGAATTCTGGCAGTCTTTAGGCAAATCTTTCAAAAAGCAGCTTTCGCTTCCAAAGAATTCTGGCAGTCTTTAGGCAAATCTTTCAAAAAGCAGCTTTCGCTTCCAAAGAATTCTGACACGATTTAGGCAAATCTTTCAAAAAGCAGCTTTCGCTTCCAAAGAATTCTGGCAATCTTTAGGCAAATCTTTCAAAAAGCAGCTTTCGCTTCCAAAGAATTCTGGCAATCTTTAGGCAAATCTTTCAAAAAGCAGCTTTCGCTTCCAAAGAATTCTGACACGATTTAGGCAAATCTTTCAAAAAGCAGCTTTCGCTTCCAAAGAATTCTGGCAGTCTTTAGGCAAATCTTTCAAAAAGCAGCTTTCGCTTCCAAAGAATTCTGGCAATCTTTAGGCAAATCTTTCAAAAAGCAGCTTTCGCTTCCAAAGAATTCTGGCAATCTTTAGGCAAATCTTTCAAAAAGCAGCTTTCGCTTCCAAAGAATTCTGACACGATTTAGGCAAATCTTTCAAAAAGCAGCTTTCGCTTCCAAAGAATTCTGGCAGTCTTTAGGCAAGCCTTTCAAAAAGCAGCTTTCGCTTCCAAAGAATTCTGGCACTCTTTAGGCAAACCTTTCAAAAAGCAGCTTTCGCTTCCAAAGAATTCTGACACGATTTAGGCAAATCTTTCAAAAAGCAGCTTTCGCTTCCAAAGAATTCTGGCACTCTTTAGGCAAACCTTTCAAAAAGCAGCTTTCGCTTCCAAAGAATTCTGGCAGTCTTTAGGCAAGCCTTTCAAAAAGCAGCTTTCGCTTCCAAAGAATTCTGGCACTCTTTAGGCAAACCTTTCAAAAAGCAGCTTTCCTTCCAAAGAATTCTGGCAGTCTTTAGGCAAACCTTTCAAAAAGCAGCTTTCGCTTCCAAAGAATTCTGGCAGTCTTTAGGCAAACCTTTCAAAAAGCAGCTTTCGCTTCCAAAGAATTCTGGCACTCTTTAGGCAAACCTTTCAAAAAGCAGCTTTCGCTTCCAAAGAATTCTGACACGATTTAGGCAAATCTTTCAAAAAGCAGCTTTCGCTTCCAAAGAATTCTGGCACTCTTTAGGCAAACCTTTCAAAAAGCAGCTTTCCTTCCAAAGAATTCTGGCAGTCTTTAGGCAAACCTTTCAAAAAGCAGCTTTCGCTTCCAAAGAATTCTGGCACTCTTTAGGCAAACCTTTCAAAAAGCAGCTTTCGCTTCCAAAGAATTCTGGCAGTCTTTAGGCAAACCTTTCAAAAAGCAGCTTTCGCTTCCAAAGAATTCTGGCACTCTTTAGGCAAACCTTTCAAAAAGCAGCTTTCCTTCCAAAGAATTCTGGCAGTCTTTAGGCAAGCCTTTCAAAAAGCAGCTTTCGCTTCCAAAGAATTCTGGCAGTCTTTAGGCAAGCCTTTCAAAAAGCAGCTTTCGCTTCCAAAGAATTCTGGCACTCTTTAGGCAAACCTTTCAAAAAGCAGCTTTCCTTCCAAAGAATTCTGGCAGTCTTTAGGCAAACCTTTCAAAAAGCAGCTTTCGCTTCCAAAGAATTCTGGCACTCTTTAGGCAAACCTTTCAAAAAGCAGCTTTCGCTTCCAAAGAATTCTGGCAGTCTTTAGGCAAACCTTTCAAAAAGCAGCTTTCGCTTCCAAAGAATTCTGGCAGTCTTTAGGCAAACCTTTCAAAAAGCAGCTTTCGCTTCCAAAGAATTCTGGCACTCTTTAGGCAAACCTTTCAAAAAGCAGCTTTCGCTTCCAAAGAATTCTGACACGATTTAGGCAAATCTTTCAAAAAGCAGCTTTCGCTTCCAAAGAATTCTGGCACTCTTTAGGCAAACCTTTCAAAAAGCAGCTTTCCTTCCAAAGAATTCTGGCAGTCTTTAGGCAAACCTTTCAAAAAGCAGCTTTCGCTTCCAAAGAATTCTGGCACTCTTTAGGCAAACCTTTCAAAAAGCAGCTTTCGCTTCCAAAGAATTCTGGCAGTCTTTAGGCAAACCTTTCAAAAAGCAGCTTTCGCTTCCAAAGAATTCTGGCACTCTTTAGGCAAACCTTTCAAAAAGCAGCTTTCGCTTCCAAAGAATTCTGGCAGTCTTTAGGCAAACCTTTCAAAAAGCAGCTTTCGCTTCCAAAGAATTCTGGCACTCTTTAGGCAAACCTTTCAAAAAGCAGCTTTCGCTTCCAAAGAATTCTGGCAGTCTTTAGGCAAACCTTTCAAAAAGCAGCTTTCGCTTCCAAAGAATTCTGGCACTCTTTAGGCAAACCTTTCAAAAAGCAGCTTTCCTTCCAAAGAATTCTGGCAGTCTTTAGGCAAGCCTTTCAAAAAGCAGCTTTCGCTTCCAAAGAATTCTGGCAGTCTTTAGGCAAGCCTTTCAAAAAGCAGCTTTCGCTTCCAAAGAATTCTGGCACTCTTTAGGCAAACCTTTCAAAAAGCAGCTTTCCTTCCAAAGAATTCTGGCAGTCTTTAGGCAAACCTTTCAAAAAGCAGCTTTCGCTTCCAAAGAATTCTGGCACTCTTTAGGCAAACCTTTCAAAAAGCAGCTTTCGCTTCCAAAGAATTCTGGCAGTCTTTAGGCAAACCTTTCAAAAAGCAGCTTTCGCTTCCAAAGAATTCTGGCAGTCTTTAGGCAAACCTTTCAAAAAGCAGCTTTCGCTTCCAAAGAATTCTGGCACTCTTTAGGCAAACCTTTCAAAAAGCAGCTTTCGCTTCCAAAGAATTCTGACACGATTTAGGCAAATCTTTCAAAAAGCAGCTTTCGCTTCCAAAGAATTCTGGCACTCTTTAGGCAAACCTTTCAAAAAGCAGCTTTCCTTCCAAAGAATTCTGGCAGTCTTTAGGCAAACCTTTCAAAAAGCAGCTTTCGCTTCCAAAGAATTCTGGCACTCTTTAGGCAAACCTTTCAAAAAGCAGCTTTCGCTTCCAAAGAATTCTGGCAGTCTTTAGGCAAACCTTTCAAAAAGCAGCTTTCGCTTCCAAAGAATTCTGGCACTCTTTAGGCAAACCTTTCAAAAAGCAGCTTTCCTTCCAAAGAATTCTGGCAGTCTTTAGGCAAACCTTTCAAAAAGCAGCTTTCGCTTCCAAAGAATGCTGGCAGTCTTTAGGCAAACCTTTCAAAAAGCAGCTTTCCTTCCAAAGAATTCTGGCAGTCTTTAGGCAAACCTTTCAAAAAGCAGCTTTCGCTTCCAAAGAATTCTGGCACTCTTTAGGCAAACCTTTCAAAAAGCAGCTTTCCTTCCAAAGAATTCTGGCAGTCTTTAGGCAAACCTTTCAAAAAGCAGCTTTCGCTTCCAAAGAATTCTGGCAGTCTTTAGGCAAACCTTTCAAAAAGCAGCTTTCGCTTCCAAAGAATTCTGGCACTCTTTAGGCAAACCTTTCAAAAAGCAGCTTTCGCTTCCAAAGAATTCTGGCAGTCTTTAGGCAAACCTTTCAAAAAGCAGCTTTCGCTTCCAAAGAATTCTGGCACTCTTTAGGCAAACCTTTCAAAAAGCAGCTTTCCTTCCAAAGAATTCTGGCAGTCTTTAGGCAAGCCTTTCAAAAAGCAGCTTTCGCTTCCCAGAAAATATGGCAGGCTTTAGGCAAGCCTTTCAAAAAGCAGCTTTCGCTTCCAAAGAATTCTGGCACTCTTTAGGCAAACCTTTCAAAAAGCAGCTTTCCTTCCAAAGAATTCTGGCAGTCTTTAGGCAAACCTTTCAAAAAGCAGCTTTCGCTTCCAAAGAATTCTGGCACTCTTTAGGCAAACCTTTCAAAAAGCAGCTTTCGCTTCCAAAGAATTCTGGCAGTCTTTAGGCAAACCTTTCAAAAAGCAGCTTTCGCTTCCAAAGAATTCTGGCAGTCTTTAGGCAAACCTTTCAAAAAGCAGCTTTCGCTTCCAAAGAATTCTGGCACTCTTTAGGCAAACCTTTCAAAAAGCAGCTTTCGCTTCCAAAGAATTCTGACACGATTTAGGCAAATCTTTCAAAAAGCAGCTTTCGCTTCCAAAGAATTCTGGCAGTCTTTAGGCAAGCCTTTCAAAAAGCAGCTTTCGCTTCCAAAGAATTCTGGCAATCTTTAGGCAAATCTTTCAAAAAGCAGCTTTCGCTTCCAAAGAATTCTGGCAGTCTTTAGGCAAGCCTTTCAAAAAGCAGCTTTCGCTTCCAAAGAATTCTGGCAGTCTTTAGGCAAACCTTTCAAAAAGCAGCTTTCGCTTCCAAAGAATTCTGACACGATTTAGGCAAATCTTTCAAAAAGCAGCTTTCGCTTCCAAAGAATTCTGGCACTCTTTAGGCAAACCTTTCAAAAAGCAGCTTTCGCTTCCAAAGAATTCTGGCAGTCTTTAGGCAAGCCTTTCAAAAAGCAGCTTTCGCTTCCAAAGAATTCTGGCAGTCTTTAGGCAAGCCTTTCAAAAAGCAGCTTTCGCTTCCAAAGAATTCTGGCACTCTTTAGGCAAACCTTTCAAAAAGCAGCTTTCCTTCCAAAGAATTCTGGCAGTCTTTAGGCAAACCTTTCAAAAAGCAGCTTTCGCTTCCAAAGAATTCTGGCAGTCTTTAGGCAAACCTTTCAAAAAGCAGCTTTCGCTTCCAAAGAATTCTGGCACTCTTTAGGCAAACCTTTCAAAAAGCAGCTTTCGCTTCCAAAGAATTCTGACACGATTTAGGCAAATCTTTCAAAAAGCAGCTTTTGCTTCCAAAGAATTCTGGCACTCTTTAGGCAAACCTTTCAAAAAGCAGCTTTCGCTTCCAAAGAATTCTGGCACTCTTTAGGCAAATCTTTCAAAAAGGAGCTTTCCTTCCAAAGAATTCTGGCACTCTTTAGGCAAACCTTTCAAAAAGCAGCTTTCCTTCCAAAGAATTCTGGCAGTCTTTAGGCAAACCTTTCAAAAAGCAGCTTTCGCTTCCAAAGAATTCTGGCACTCTTTAGGCAAACCTTTCAAAAAGCAGCTTTCGCTTCCAAAGAATTCTGGCACTCTTTAGGCAAACCTTTCAAAAAGCAGCTTTCGCTTCCAAAGAATTCTGGCAGTCTTTAGGCAAACCTTTCAAAAAGCAGCTTTCGCTTCCAAAGAATTCTGGCACTCTTTAGGCAAACCTTTCAAAAAGCAGCTTTCCTACCAAAGAATTCTGGCAGTCTTTTAGGCAAACCTTTCAAAAAGCAGCTTTCGCTTCCAAAGAATTCTGGCAACTCTTTAGGCAAACCTTTCAAAAAGCAGCTTTCCTTCCAAAGAATTCTGGCAGTCTTTAGGCAAACCTTTCAAAAAGCAGCTTTCCTTCCAAAGAATTCTGGCACTCTTTAGGCAAACCTTTCAAAAAGCAGCTTTCGCTTCCAAAGAATTCTGGCAGTCTTTAGGCAAACCTTTCAAAAAGCAGCTTTCGCTTCCAAAGAATTCTGGCACTCTTTAGGCAAACCTTTCAAAAAGCAGCTTTCGCTTCCAAAGAATTCTGGCACTCTTTAGGCAAACCTTTCAAAAAGCAGCTTTCGCTTCCAAAGAATTCTGGCACTCTTTAGGCAAACCTTTCAAAAAGCAGCTTTCCTTCCAAAGAATTCTGGCAGTCTTTAGGCAAACCTTTCAAAAAGCAGCTTTCCTTCCAAAGAATTCTGGCAGTCTTTAGGCAAGCCTTTCAAAAAGCAGCTTTCGCTTCCAAAGAATTCTGGCACTCTTTAGGCAAACCTTTCAAAAAGCAGCTTTCGCTTCCAAAGAATTCTGGCACTCTTTAGGCAAGTCTTTCAAGGGGGGGGGCCGCCGCACAAAGCAGCTTTCGCTTCCAAAGAATTCTGGTACTCTTTAGGTAAATCTTAAAGCCTTCCAAAGAATCGGCACCTTGTCTTCCAAAGAATTCTGGCAGTCTTTAGGCAAACCTTTCAAAAAGCAGCTTTCGCTTCCAAAGAATTCTGGAGGCCAGAACCACACTCTTTAGGTCAAATCCTTTCAAAAAGCAGCTTTCGCTTCCAAAGAATTCTGGCACTCTTTAGGCAAACCTTTCAAAAAGCAGCTTTCGGCTTTCCAAAGAATTCTGGCAGTCTTTAGGCAAACCTTTCAAAAAGCAGCTTTCCTTCCAAAGAATTCTGGCACTCTTTAAGGCAAACCTTTCAAAAAGCAGCTTTCGCTTCCAAAGAATTCTGGCACTCTTTAGGCAAACCTTTCAAAAAGCAGCTTTCGCTTCCAAAGAATTCTGGCACTCTTTAGGCAAATCTTTCAAAAGCAGCTTTCGCTTCCAAAGAATTCTGGCACTCTTTAGGCAAATCTTTTCAAAAAAGCAGCTTTCCTTCCAAAGAATTCTGGCACTCTTTAGGCAAATCTTTCAAAAAGCAGCTTTCGCTTCCAAACAATTCTGGCACTCTTTAGGCAAATCTTTCAAAGCAGCTTTCACTTCCAAAGACATTCTGGCATTCTTTGGGCAATAAATCTTTCAAAAACGGCAGCATAACCTTTCAAAAAGCAGCTTCTTCCAAAAATTCTGGCACTCTTTAGGCAAAATCTTTCAAAAAGACTTTCCTTCCAAAGAATTCTAACACTCTTCACATTCTAGACACATTACCATTTCAAAAAGCAGCTTTCGCTTCCCAAGAATTCTGGCACTCTTTAAGCAAATCTTTCAAAAAGCAGCTTTCGCTTCCAAAGAATTCTGGCACTCTTTAAGCAAATCTTTCAAAAAGCAGCTTTCGCTTCCAAAGAATTCTGGCACTCTTTAGGCAAACCTTTCAAAAAGCAGCTTTCCTTCCAAAGAATTCTGGCACTCTTTAGGCAAATCTTTCAAAAAGCAGCTTTCCTTCCAAAGAATTCTGGCACTCTTTAGGCAAATCTTTCAAAAAGCAGCTTTCGCTTCCAAAGAATTCTGGCACTCTTTAGGCAAATCTTTCAAAAAGCAGCTTTCGCTTCCAAAGAATTCTGGCACTCTTTAGGCAAATCTTTCAAAAAGCAGCTTTCGCTTCCAAAGAATTCTGGCACTCTTTAGGCAAATCTTTCAAAAAGCAGCTTTCGCTTCCAAAGAATTCTGGCAGTCTTTAGGCAAATCTTTCAAAAAGCAGCTTTCGCTTCCAAAGAATTCTGGCACTCTTTAGGCAAACCTTTCAAAAAGCAGCTTTCGCTTCCAAAGAATTCTGGCACTCTTTAGGCAAATCTTTCAAAAAGCAGCTTTCGCTTCCAAAGAATTCTGGCACTCTTTAGGCAAATCTTTCAAAAAGCAGCTTTCCTTCCAAAGAATTCTGGCAGTCTTTAGGCAAAGCCTTTCAAAAAGCAGCTTTCGCTTCCAAAGAATTCTGGCAGTCTTTAGGCAAAGCCTTTCAAAAGCAGCTTTCGCTTCCAAAGAATTCTGGCAGTCTTTAGGCAAACCTTTCAAAAGCAGCTTTCGCTTCCAAAGAATTCTGGCACTCTTTAGGCAAACCTTTCAAAAAGCAGTCTTTCGCTTCCAAAGAATTCTGACATTCGATTTAGGCAAATCTTTCAAAAAGCAGCTTTCGCTTCCAAAGAATTCTGGCACTCTTTAGGCAAACCTTTCAAAAAGCAGCTTTCGCTTCCAAAGAATTCTGGCAGTCTTTAGGCAAACCTTTCAAAAAGCAGCTTTCGCTTCCAAAGAATTCTGGCAGTCTTTAGGCAAACCTTTCAAAAAGCAGCTTTCGCTTCCAAAGAATTCTGGCACTCTTTAGGCAAACCTTTCAAAAAGCAGCTTTCGCTTCCAAAGAATTCTGACACGATTTAGGCAAATCTTTCAAAAAGCAGCTTTCGCTTCCAAAGAATTCTGGCACTCTTTAGGCAAACCTTTCAAAGCAGCTTTCCTTCCAAAGAATTCTGGCAGTCTTTAGGCAAGTCTTTCAAAAATCATCTTTCGCTTCCAAAGAATTCTGGCAGTCTTTAGGCAAACCTTTCAAAAAGCAGCTTTCGCTTCCAAAGAATTCTGGCACTCTTTTAGGCAAACCTTTCAAAAAGCAGCTTTCCTTCCAAAGAATTCTGGCACTCTTTAGGCAAGCCTTTCAAAAAGCAGCTTTCGCTTCCAAAGAATTCTGGCAGTCTTTAGGCAAACCTTTCAAAAAGCAGCTTTCGCTTCCAAAGAATTCTGGCACTCTTTAGGCAAACCTTTCAAAAAGCAGCTTTCGCTTCCAAAGAATTCTGACACGATTTAGGCAAATCTTTCAAAAAGCAGCTTTCGCTTCCAAAGAATTCTGGCACTCTTTAGGCAAACCTTTCAAAAAGCAGCTTTCCTTCCAAAGAATTCTGGCAGTCTTTAGGCAAGCCTTTCAAAAAGCAGCTTTCGCTTCCAAAGAATTCTGGCAGTCTTTAGGCAAACCTTTCAAAAAGCAGCTTTCGCTTCCAAAGAATTCTGGCACTCTTTAGGCAAACCTTTCAAAAAGCAGCTTTCCTTCCAAAGAATTCTGACACGATTTAGGCAAATCTTTCAAAAAGCAGCTTTCGCTTCCAAAGAATTCTGGCAGTCTTTAGGCAAACCTTTCAAAAAGCAGCTTTCGCTTCCAAAGAATTCTGGCACTCTTTAGGCAAACCTTTCAAAAAGCAGCTATCCTTCCAAAGAATTCTGGCAGTCTTTAGGCAAGCCTTTCAAAAAGCAGCTTTCGCTTCCAAAGAATTCTGGCACTCTTTAGGCAAACCTTTCAAAAAGCAGCTTTCCTTCCAAAGAATTCTGGCAGTCTTTAGGCAAACCTTTCAAAAAGCAGCTTTCGCTTCCAAAGAATTCTGGCAGTCTTTAGGCAAACCTTTCAAAAAGCAGCTTTCCTTCCAAAGAATTTTGGCACACTTTAGGCAAATCTTTCAAAGCAGCATTCACCTTTTAAGGCATTCTGACATTCCTTTGGGTTATCTTTCAAAAACATGAATTTTCAATTCGTTTCCAAGGAATTCTACAGTCTTCTGGCAAATCTTACAAAAAGTAACCTTCTCTTCCAAAGAATTTTACATTCTTCAGGCAAATCTTTCAAAAAGCAGCTTTCCCTTCGAAAGAATTCTGACATTCTTTTTCGGAAATCTTTCAAAAACAGGAATTTTCCCTTCCAATTCAAAGAATTTTGGCACTCTTTAGGCAAATCTTTCAAAAAGCAGCTTTCGCTTCCTGAGAATTCTGGCACTCTTTAGGCAAATCTCTCAAAAAATCAGTTTTTTTCTTTCAAGCAGTTCTGACACTCCTTATGTAAACCTTTCAAGAGAGAAGTTTTCTCTTTCAAGCAGTTCTACACTCTGCTCTTCTACTGAAATTCTCATTAATGTACTCTGCTTAGTTCCTGAGATATTGACTCTCAAAATCAAAACCGTGATTTTGGCAGTGAACAAGAGGGATTTTTTTATTTTTCAGCACTTCGTAATAAAACAGATTCCTGCTACTGCTAAGGGCTCTTGGAGGCTTTACAGGTGACCGAGAAACTCGGTTTACTTCAACACTAAAGTATCATTAGCCCCAGCAGTAGGAATCTGCTTTATTATGAAATGCAATGGAATCGCTCTTGTTGTTTGCCAAAATCTGTTTCGACTTAGAAGGCAAATATCTCAAGAACTAAATTGTGAATCTCAATAAAAATTGCACCAATCTTTGAAGAATTTATCAGTCTTTCATTCAAAAAAGGATTCATTCAAATCGGTTCTGATTCATGGTTGCAAAAGTAAAAAATCTGCTGGGTTGTTCTTTATCACTCTTGTTCATTGCCAAAATCTCTGTTTTGACTTTGAGGACAAATATCTCAGGAACTAAGCAGGCTATGTTAATAAAGAATTTATTTATCTTTCATTTAAAAAAGGATTCATTCAAATCAGTTGAGATTTGCGGTTGCTACAGCAAAAACTCTGCTGGGTTGTTTTTTTTGGCACACCCTGTATATTACTGACACTCTTTTAAGCAATTATTTCTGATAAGTAAAAGTTTCATACCATACTTTCAAAACGCTTTTTTTCTCTTTCAAGCAATTGTTTCTTACAGTAACTCTTTAGGTAGTTCTTTAAAAATCAGTTTTGTCTTTCAAACAATTCTGTCAGACTGTAAACTCTTCAAATATTCCTTTAAAAAAGCAGTTTTCTGTTTTGCTTCTTTCAAAAAACAGCTTTCAGTTGCAATTCAAAGTAAACTGTTGTCAGTTTTCGAGCCACGGAACCAGCAGCACTTGGAATTTTCGGGCCAAACTTTCGCAATAGGTACTCTGTTATCTTTTTAATAAATCCTGAAAGTCTGAGCCAAATTGATAGAGAAATGACTGAGAACGAAGCGTTCGAGTAAACTCTCCTTCCTGCTGGGGTGTCTAAAGGCTATAGCAGCTTTACAACGAGCGAGCCGAACGGCGCCGAGAGCACACGCTTTAAGATGCAATTGTATCCTACACGCTTAACGAAAAGCTAATCTTAAAAGAGGTAAAAAGAGCGGACTGGCGGTTTTTTGCGAATAACTCCTTATGGGTGCATCGGAGCGCTTTTTGCCTCATAACCAAAGTTGTAGAGTAGCTCAAGCTCGGTACTGTGGTGCAATCTAATCTGCGCAACGCGCCATGGTAATGCTAATCTGCGCAACGGAAAAAATCAGCTTTTCCTGTAGTTGGGATGAACGCGAGTTTTTCAGTGAATTATAATCTACAGTAACCCAGCGATGATGGTTCTGTCAGAAATAGATTCCCCACCCCTGAAAACCTTTATTGCCTACTCTATAGAGCGTTTCCTTGCACCAGGCATGCATAAACGCAAAATAACAATTTTCGTGTTGGGACCTCAAAATAGAGTATTCCAGTGATTATAGTTATGTCAGCAATGGATTCCCTGACCATCAAAACCCTTAGTGCCTACTCTATAGGTCATTTCTTTGCCGCAGGAATAATGTACGTAAATTGACAAAAAGTTATTTTCGTGCCAGGACCACACACTACAGTATCCGAATGGCTTCAGAATGGACTGAAATCGATTCAAAACACTGTAAAGTACATTTTTAACCACAGTGGAGGGCTTAAACTACTACATGCAACCAGAGAAAAAATCAAATGACCTAAAGTTGAAAAAATCGGGATTACGGTATCAGGGTCAATTATTCAGGGTTCTTATGTGTCTCAATCGACGTAAAACTAAATTTTACACCATATATGTGAATTTCAGCCTGATCGGCTGAGTTGGTCCAGAGTTATTCCAATCCCCCCAGAAATCTGAAAATCGCCAAAAATGGCCATTTTTGGCATTTTCGGCCAACTTTGATGGTGTATAACTCTGGAACCGTTCCACCTAGAAGAAATATGAATACATTTTTGAAATCCCCGGGATCTGTAGATTATAATTCACTGAAAAACTCGCGTTCATCCCAACTACAGGAAAAGCTGATTTTTTCCGTTGCGCAGATTAGCATTACCATGGCGCGTTGCGCAGATTAGATTGCACCACAGTACCGAGCTCGAGCTACTCTACAACTTTGGTTATGAGGCAAAAAGCGCTCCGATGCACCCATAAGGAGTTATTCGCCAAAAACCGCCGGTCCGCTCTTTTTTGACATGGACAATGGACATGGGTCTTTAAGAAAGCAGTTAGAAGCCGTTCTGGAGGGTAAAATAAGCAGAAATTATTAACAGTTTTAGTCCATACATAAAAAATATGGGGCATAAAAAAAACCAATACTCAATGCCAATACCTGGAAAACACCTCAATACACCCAATACCCAATACCAGTTCGCACTCTACTGAAAACGTTGAATATTTGTTGTTTTTAAAGTATAATTTACGCGCTTTGAATTTTACCTATTGATGGTTGGCGATTTTAATGCATTGTTATCGTTTGACATGGTGTTTTGTACTAGATGTTTGCATGGAATTGTAAAGGATGGTTGCGTAAACACTGTTTCTTTGCCAAAACAGGTTATTCCAAAATTTTAAGCCGACTTTCAAAAAAGTTCCGATTCCGAAAAATTCCGATTCGGAACCGTACTTGAGTTCCGATTCCGATTCCGATTCCGATCGGACCCAAAAATCCGGTTTCGGTCGTTCCCTACATGTAACAGGCGGACTACCCATCCTGCCTACCATAACCAGACCCCCTGATTTAGAGGCCCCTCCCAAGACGATTTTTTGACACCCACTCTCCGTCTCCGATTTTGGCACATTTTTGCAATTTCTACAACTTCAGCACGAAAATTGACAAAATTTCCCATAAAACAGCGATCTTTAGCTGTTTTTTTAGCAGACATTACCGGAGATTTCCGCTTATAAGATCACCATAGTTAGAAGACCATGGTCTTTAAATAGGTTTTTGTTTCCAGTTATAAGACCATGGTCTTCTAATAGGTGGTCAGAAAACTTGGTTCATAGACACCCATTTTCCAGTTAAAAGACCATGGTCTTAGTTTAGTTGACCGATTTTAGCACACAATTAACTGTTTTTAAAGTGAACAAAAGCTGTCCATCGTCAGAAAACAAAGGCAGAAGTACATACTATAGATAAAACATGATTCTGATTTTTGTTTTGAACGCAATACAGTACCTGCTATGCTTCAGCACAACCTTTCTTTTTGTAACTTCAAGTAAAGTTTTACAAGTCAAGTGTAAACTGGTCAGGCATGTCTGGAACAGCCATCTAGGTGAAAAACAAAATTTAACTATTGGCAAAAATCCTTTTTTACAGTGAAATAACATTTTCCAGTTATAAGACCATGGTCTTCTAAAGGGCGCCAAAAAGTGACCCTAAATTTGGGCATTTTCCAGTTATAAGACGAATATCATCACTTA
>JASANB010007163.1:0-20518 GCA_030248155.1 Sabatieria punctata
ACATAAAGTTGAGATTTGTCCGGGAAGAGTCGACCCTTAGAAAAACCGGCTCTTAAATTCTAGTATTGTAGGTAACTCCTTCATTGTCAAACAAGGCCAAACTATTAAAATGCTATTAAAATACTATTAAAAATACATTTTAATATTCAGCCCCTCTGTGTTTTTAATTTAATTTAATATAATAGTAGGCCTTCTATTTTAATATTAATATAAATTTAATACTATTAAAATGGCACTATTAATAATAGTTTTATTTTAATATTAATATATTTAAATTACAGTACCCCTAACCCACCTGGTTTGTCGAAATCATGCTTTCCAGCAGAAAATTTATAATATTCTTAATATACAAATATACAAAAAAATATGCAATATTGAAATTTTGTTTGTATATGTATATATACATATACATACACAAACTAATGTGCATTTGTATATATACATTTACATATACATATACAAACGAAGTAGGCATATATGTGCCCACGTTACTACTGGTGTCAGGTCCTATTGTGGGCAGGTATTGGAAAAGTACCTAATATCAGGTATCAGGTACAGGTATTTCAAAAATACCCAATCAGGTATCAGGTATAGGTAGGTATTCACAAAAATACAGGTATCAGGTATTAGGTATCAGGTATTTGCCCATAAAAAGTTAAAATCCCTATTCTAGCCGAAAATTCGCCCATACTACCAATTCAGTCTAAAACGTCAGCTAAAATCATATTAGTTCCAGTCATTTTATGATTTTTTCGTTGTGGAACTGCACAAAGTGCTAAAAACCCACTCTTAAAATATCACAGGGGTGTGGAATTGCTTTGCACATCCATCTCTGGTGGTTTATCTCCATAGAGTGTGTCCCTATTTGTCTTCGCCTTTATTCATTGGCTTAGTCAGCATTTTTCAAAAGGAAGTATAAAATTTTTTGATCTCTAGTTGGGCGTTGGGCCATGGCCCAATTAGAGCGAGAAAAATTGGGCAAAAGTGGCTTGAAAAACGCTTTTAAAAGTATTCTGGGTATAGTATTAGCAGAAAATAGGAGGTATTGTAAGTGGTCTGGTTGGGCAACGGCCCAAGCACGGCGAGAAAATTTTGAAAAATTTGCCTTTACACGCTTTTTTAATGAACAAATCGGTCGTAAACTGCCATTTGTTGCCTTTTGTTTGTACCTGATACCTGTACCTGTTTCAGCCCAAAAATACCCAAAATCAGGTGGGTACCGTTTGAAAGTACCCGATCAGGTATCAGGTAGGTATCAGGTGGGTATTGCAAATCTACCTGACAATCAGGTACAGGTACAGGTATACCTGATCCACAGTATCAGGTCCGGCTGTGCCCCGGTTTTTGCGACTGGTCTTTCCACACCAATGTGGAATTCTTTTATGACGATCCTAAGTGCACTGGAACGGTTTCTATGTTTGCAAAACAACATGCTGTAAACAGATCTGAATAGCAGATTAAAGTGCGGTCATTGGATAGGCTTTTACGTGTTTCTTTTGTATTGCTAACTGCAGTGTACGTGTCTGCTTTTTTCATAAAAGTGGCATAGCAGATTGCCGCTTGGTTGAAGGATATTATATTAAGTAGGGTGGCCCAACAGAGGCAGGGATCGCCGAGATCCAGCTGAAAAGAGGCATAGCACCTAAAAACAAACAGCAAATGCACAATGTGCACAGATTGTTGCGCAATCGTCACAGAAAAACAGATAAATTCGTCCCAAATGATGGTTCAGTGAGTTTAAATAATTATTCAGGTCACGGTTCGGGTTCTGTGGGGCGGGTAGGAGATAGACTCGGGTCACCTGAACCAAGACATTTTTGTACTTCGGAAAAAATCAACCGAACCTTTCAACCCAAACGAAGCTTCAGAAAATTGGGTCATTTTTGCTCACAAAGAACGACTTCAGGTAAACGAAGCATGACTTCGGGTAAACGAAGAACAACTTCGGGTAAATGAAGCATGACTTCGGGTAAACAAAGCACGACTTCGGGTAAACGACCCAGTTTTGGGTAACATGGTCTTTTCGAAGTGGGTATGGTCAAATGCTGAATGAAACCTACTGTTTCGCAGCATTATCGATAACAGCTGTTGCTCAATGAAGACAACCAGATAGTATTCGTTGAATTCACGAGCGGTTTTTGGAGCAGAAAGATCTTGGCGATCAGTTTCCAGATCGAATCCGCTGGTGTTATAAGGTTCAGCCAAGTCAAATGGGTAAGCAACTTTGAAAATAAGTGATTTCACGTTAAGATGAATAAACTCTGTGTCTTTAATGGATATGGCCCAACATTGACAGGGATCTAAGTTGTCATTATCTATATATTTGTATGGAATTTATTTGATTTCTGTTCAGATAATCACGCCGCTAATGGCCAAACATGGGACACTTAGCAACGACCACTCTTTCTTTAGATATAGAGTTTTGTTGAAGAAAAACTGTACTCACAGATCTGAAGCATTCTCTGGACTTCTTTGTTTCGTGATCAATTTGACCTCCAATCAGTATGGCGAAGTCTCTACTCATTTCTGCTTGCAAATCAGCTACTTTAGACTCCAGCTTTGAGACTCCACGAACCACCTCATTAAAAACTTTACTAATTTTTCCACTCAACTTTTTCACTCCCGATTTTAGGTCTCTGTCCAAGAAGCTTACCTGCTTCTGTAAGCCGCTGGCGGTACTAAATTGAATATACAGTATAGATCAAAAAAATGTCCCATCGCTTTTTCGGCCTTCACTCAAATGTTTCGTTCTCAGTCACTTCTTTACCGATTTGGCTCAAATCTTCAGCAAAAATTAACAACATGATTGGCTAAATATTCTGCAAGTTTAGTGCCAAAATTCCAACTCATACTGGTTTTATGACCCGAAAACTAGGAATGAGGGTGGTCCACGCAAATTTATTTTTTTTCGGTAATACAAGGAGTATAGGTCTGAAACTTGCAGGAATGATTGGTGTTGCTATTGGGCATAACATACTAAGCGGGCAGCCCTGTAGCTCAAAGGGCACTAAAATGGGGGAATTTCAAAAACATGAGTGAAAATCCCATAGTTAAGAAATCTGCACCTTCTAGAATCAAAGCACTGAATCTGTTGTTAATCAACACAGATTGTAGCAGGAAGTTCGACAAATGAATGAACCTGATATTTAAGATGCATTTTGCGAGAAAGTCAGCTTTTGTAAAATATATTGTAATATATTTTATTGTTAGCAACTAACAAACAAAATGAATGCCCAACAAAGCAGACTGCAACACAGAGCGGGCTGGGCCGCTAAACGGCTACCAATGCCCTACCCTTCAAGTGAGGTGTTAAGTCGTAATCGTCTAAAGCTTTACGAAAGCTGCGTGCGGACCTACTTTCTACTATGCGGTGTGGTAAACTATTCCAGATTGAAATAACTCTGACCGCAAAGAAGTATTTTCATAGAAGCATCTCACGGATCTGGCTGATATTTATATCTATTAAAATAGAGCACAGTCGAAGACCAACGGTGCATGCCCGGCCACCAGCAACCCCCTAGAACCGGAGCTACACCCCCTCAAAGTTGGGTCGCCAGCAATTTTCGGGCTCATTTTAATAGCTCTGACACCCTCCATTCAAACGATCACCCTTCATTCGTTTCTTAAGCTAGGATCCCGACTCGCATATGGTTTTGTAGCTGGTCCAATGGCCTTTCATTTTCTGGTACTCCCGTTTCCAGATCGGAGCTGGTTACCGAGATATTCGCCGAAAACTGCGAAATTTCCACAAAATGCCACTCCGTTTTTTTTCGAAAAATCTTTATAACTTTTTGTGCAAAGGCCCTGCCAAGCTAATGTTTTAACAAAAGTTAGGCATGAGTTGGCCAAACAAAATGAGCGCCCCAAAGTGTGCGGTTAGGGGGGAGGGGGGTGTTTTGGCCTCTCAAAGGTGTTCGAAAAAAATTTTTTTCTGCAAAGCTTAGTTGTTAACATACTGTTATATGCAGTTTTGTGTGCTGAGTTCGAAAATGCATTCAGTTTAGCTAGATTCGCTCTGGCTCGGGAGAAATTGGCGTCCAAAGTTGAGACCAACCCTTTTTCTTGACTGGCACTACTCGCTAGTATGACCGTTAACCGCGGCGCAATGCAGTTTTTCTTATGTAATTTTTGCTGCTGATTCCGAAAATAACTTTATTTTTGCTCTACGTTGCCTACTTTTGAAGATATCGGCATTTTTATGATTTGGGAACAAAACGGCTGCACTTGCTATAACATGCTCGTTTGAAAGGTGACTCAATTCAGTCGCATCTAGGGTACAGAGCCATAAAAATTTATATCGCCTAATGCAGTTTTTCCCGCTGATTACGAAAATGACATCTGTTTTTCAATCTGACTGCTCCTGAGCTACTTATGTAACTTTTATGCCCTGGTACTCAGACAATAAGTTATCTGTTAAATCTGGACGTAATATGGTATCTATCTGGTGTAGTTTTCTCCGCTGATTCAGAATATTATCATATTTTTCCGCTACGGCCACTCTGTCGCAAGTTATGGACCTCCAAAGTTTCATTTAGAAACATGCCGTGAGAAGCCGTAATCCTAAAATAAATGCTCAGTATTCATGCATTTCGGAAATGAACCTTTTGTCAGTCAATAGTGTACCCGACCTATTTTGACCCGCTGAGTTCAAAAATGCCGTTTGTTTTTCTCTACTGCTGTTCAATTTTGAGATATTACTGATCAAACAAAATTTGCATTAATATTCATGTATCTCCAAAACGAGTAACTATAGATTAAAACAAACGCCATTTTTGAACTCAGCGGGTCAAAATAGGTCGGGTACACTATTGACTGACAAAAGGTTCATTTCAGAAATGCACGAATGCTGAACATTTATTTTAGGATTACAGCTTCTCACGGCATGTTTCTTAATGAAACTTTCGAGGTCCATAACTTGCGACAGAGTGGCCGTAGCATACATGTCACAGCTCCGGGCGGACCTGGGGGGAGTGGGGGAGGGGGGGTTTTTTCCTCGGGGGGGGGGTAGAGGGGGGGGTTTCGCACAGGTGGGGGGTCCCAAATTTCAAAAAGCTCCAAAACGCCTAGAAATGCGTTTTTAGCACGTTTTTTTCAAAAAGGACGCTAAAAATCGCTATTTTAAGCTGCCATATAGCGTTTTAAAGCTAAAAACAAGCAAAAAATGACAAAAAGAGCTTCCAAAAACACCGATTTTTCTTCAATATCAGCAGTGGAAACGCCAAATTCGGTTTCCAAAGGCTTTTCAAGTGAATTTTAGGCTAAAAATTAGTGATTTCTGACCCAGTTTGTTAATACTGGAGCCACTACTAGTACTTGTATTTTTTGGTCAGGGGAGGGGTCCCTTAACCTGTCTCGGGGGGGGGGGGGGGGGTGAGGGGGGGTTTGGCCTTTCCAGGGGGGGGCGTAACCCCCCCAAACCCCCCCCCCTAGTACATGTATGGGCCGTAGCGCAAAAATATGATAATATTCTGAATCAGCGGAGAAAACTGCACCAGATAGATACCATATTACGTCCAGATTTAACAGATAACTTATTGTCTGAGTACCAGGGCATAAAAGTTACATAAGTAGCTCAGGAGCAGTCAGATTGAAAAACAGATGTCATTTTCGTAATCAGCGGCAAAAACTGCATTAGATGATATAAATTTTTATGGCTCTGTACCCTAGATGCGACTGAATTGAGTCACCTTTCAAACGAGCATGTTATATAGCAAGTGCAGCCGTTTTGTTCCCAAATCATAAAAATGCCGATATCTTCAAAAGTAGGCAACGTAGAGCAAAAATAAAGTTATTTTCGGAATCAGCAGCAAAAATTACATAAGAAAAACTGCATTGCGCCGCGGTTAACGGTCATACTAGCGAGTAGTGCCAGTCAAGAAAAAGGGTTGGTCTCAACTTTGGACGCCAATTTCTCCCGAGCCAGAGCGAATCTAGCTAAACTGAATGCATTTTCGAACTCAGCACACAAAACTGCATATAACAGTATGTTAACAACTAAGCTTTGCAGAAAAAAAATTTTTTCGAACACCTTTGAGAGGCCAAAACACCCCCCCTCCCCCCCCTAACCGCACACTTTGGGGCGCTCATTTTGTTTGGCCAACTCATGCCTAACTTTTGTTAAAACATTAGCTTGGCAGGGCCTTTGCACAAAAAGTTATAAAGATTTTTCGAAAAAAAACGGAGTGGCATTTTGTGGAAATTTCGCAGTTTTCGGCGAATATCTCGGTAACCAGCTCCGATCTGGAAACGGGAGTACCAGAAAATGAAAGGCCATTGGACCAGCTACAAAACCATATGCGAGTCGGGATCCTAGCTTAAGAAGCGAATGAAGGGTGATCGTTTGAATGGAGGGTGTCAGAGCTATTAAAATGAGCCCGAAAATTGCTGCCGACCCAATTTTGAGGGGGTGTAGCTCCGGTTCTAGGGGGTTGCTGGTGGCCGGGCATGCACCGTTGGTCTTCGACTGTGCTCTATTTTAATAGATATAAATATCAGCCAGATCCGTGAGATGGCCCTGCTTGCCCCCTCAAAGCTGACTTTCTCGCAAAATGCATCTTAAGCTCTGTTCCACACCATAGTAACCATCCCTGCAGCGTTTTTTGAAAATTGAAAATCTTTAGAATCGTCATTTTGCCGGTTTTACGAAGAAAAGTCATATTTCGTCATGTTTTTGAAATTCCCCCATTTTAGTGCCCTTTGAGCTACAGGGCTGCCCGCTTAGTATGTTATGCCCAATAGCAACACCAATCAGCCGTGCAAGTTTCAGGCCTGTACTCCTTGTATTACCGAAAAAAATTAAATTTGCGTGGACCACCCTCATTCCTAGTTTTCGGGTCATAAAACCAGAATGAGTCGGAATTTTGGCACCACACTTGCAGAATATTTAGCCAACCATGTTGTTAATTTTTGCTGAAAATTTGAGCCAAATCGGTAAAGAATTGACTGAGAACGAAACGTTTGAGTGAAGGCCGAAAAAGCGATGGGACATTTTTTTATCTATACTGTATGTATAAAATGGATTGGCGCTGTTATCGAATGTAAATAACAGAATAATGACAGTTTGTCATTCTATCACATCCGTAGCTTTAGTAACATTTCAGCGCTCTTTTAGTTTCCAAGCTCTCCAACAATTCGGCCGGAACCGGCCCTTGGCATCTCAGTTAGGAAAGTACGGACTGAATTAAGAAGTTGGGCTAAGAACCAGCTGCAATTTGCCTGGGGTCTACGGACCGACTGTAGGCAGTCTAAGCAGTTCATTCTGGGACCCAGATCGGTGGTAACTAGAGAATTACTTAGCTTTAGTAGAAGGGAACTAAAGCTGGTGGTCGTAGACCTATTTTGTAGTGACTACTAACTACTAACCACTAACTACTAATTTTTGGGGTTTTATGACGTCATCAAGACTACAAATTGACTACGACTACATATTCAGATTCAGTGACTACAAATTGACTACAAAATACCTTTTGAATTTGTGAATTAGTAGTCAGCAAATTCTGGAATTTATTTGGTTATATCATGCACATTAACCATTTAGAAACGGAAATGGTGCAATTTTATCTGTGAGCTTTTGTTAACTGAGCTTTTTCGCTGGTTTTGACAACTATTTTTCTGTTTTATTTTGAAATATATATTCAATTTCAACAAAGTTTGTAAAAAAAGCAAAGTGCATACCTATTTGTTTGTTTTTGGTAAACGAAATATAGAGTTTAATAGTAGGTAGAATATTAACGAAAATACGTCTTTTGAAACTGTAAACAAAAACCGTGTATTCTGAACCTAATCCTAAATTTAAAACTTTCGTAGAGAAAATACAATGTAACACGCATTTTTGGCATCACACCAATCAGGAAAATAGATGTTATCTTTAAAAATTTCACCACTCCCTTGTCCTTTTTTATTATTTATACTTTCAAACTTCTTGTTTTACCTTAAAAACCTGAAATTTTGTCCATTTTAATTAAAATTTTGCTCACTACAAATTGACTACTAACTACGACTACATATTCAAAATCGAGATTTTTTGAGACTACTAACTAAGACTACATATTATTTTTGGCGATTTTTAGAGACTACTAACTACGACTACTATTTACAATTTGCAAAAGAAATAGGTCTAGGTGGTCGGTTTATTAACTGGACACAGTAGTAACCTTAATAGACATCTCAGCATCATGGGCTTGGTGGATTAACCAACATGCTCATTTTGCTTAGAGGAGGAGGAAACGCCTGAGCATTTGGTCATAGAATGTGACGCATTGGCTGGGCGTAGACAAGCTATTCTGGGCAGTAGTTATCTTACAATATCACTCAGGAGTTATACGATGTAACGGTTAGGGACCTGTTAGGGTTGATTAAAGGCTCGAGTAAACCTAACCGCTAGATGCCCCCTAGGGGGCCGTTCATAAACGACGTCGTTCCAAAATCCCGATTTTTCGGACCCCCCCTCCCCCCAAAATCGCCTTGCGTCGTTTCTTGGGGACCCCCCCCCTACGGCGACGTCGTTTTCGGTTTACCCCCCCCCAATAAAACGGCAGTACATAGAGTACTGTGACGTTTTCTTGTTACCATACTGCGCAATCAATAGAATAAATCCCTACAACCACTCTGGGAAGCTTTTCTGTATGGAGAAACGCTTGATAGAATGTGCATAAATCGAAAATAATGTAATTGAAGTACCCTAAAATTCCGAAAAAAGCGACGTCGTTTTTTGCTAACCCCCTCCCCCTCCTGGTGCGTCGTCTATCGTCGCATTTCAGCCGACCCCCCCTCCCCCCCTCTGGAACGACGTCGTTTATGAACGGCCCCTAGGCTGTTGGGGACTTGCGTTGGTGATAGCATCCGAAATAAAGATGAGATGGTATGGTGTCACGAAATGGAAATGTTGGTCTGATCGTAGGGCCGTACAGCCCCCCCCCCCCCACTATATCGGATCTCCCACAATTCTGAGAATGCTTTGATTCTGGCCATGTGAATAGCTGATGAAGCAGATGTTTGTCATAATGTCTGCTTGCATGATGAACTTCTCTGAAATCTGAATGACTAAAAGCGACACACCTCTGGATCTTTTTGATTATCTCCTGCTTGGCCTTGCCCACACTCTTCTTCAGTTTCTGTGACATTTTGACCAAAGTGTCCAGTTTCTTATTATTCCTCTCAACTCCCCTATTAATGCGATCTACAACTGCGTGCACCTGAGAGACCTCACGTTTAGTGGCGCTGCTTTGCGCTATCAACTGGTTCATCTGTGCAACTTGCGTGCCTGCCAGGCGCTCAATATGAGACAACTGGTTGCCCTGCTCATGTGCGGTCTGCAGTAAGTTGCCCAGCTGATTATTTGTGTGAGTGAGTGTGCTCTTTATGTCCGTGTTCTGTTCCGATATCCTGTCCAACTTTTTTAGTTGCAGGCCTGAAAGTTCGTTGAGATGTCTGACCATACTGTTGGTTTGTCCTGTATCTTTCTGTATAGCACCCAGTTTGTTGGAAATCTGCTGGTTCTGAAAACAAAGCACTGCAATGTTTTATTGTTTTATTTGTTAGTAACACAACAAAACTCCAACCGTCAGAGACAGAACCCATCCGAGCTGGGCCGGTTGACCGGCTACATACCCGGATGTTGGCAAATAAACAGAAAAACGAGTTCCTTCAAACGGTCACCATGATACATGTAAAACAGGGTAGATTTAGGGATGGGGCAGTTGGGTTCAGCTTTAGAAGATTTGTAGCATTATATCGTAGCTCTGCAGGCCTCATTAGGTTCGAAATTCACAAAATAACAGTATTTCTGACTACCCTTAATCAGAAAAGTTCCCAATAGTTTGCCAATTCAATCCAATGTCAATGTCCCGATTTTTCTGTTTATCAAAAAAGACGTTTGAACCTGATTTAATTGTAGAACGAAACTAAGCAAAGTAGATGAATCAAAATCAATTTATATTTCCAAAATGTATTCTTTCATATCATTTACAGGCACACGTAAAAGCTAGTTTGGTGCAGTCAAGCTTTTCAAGTGTTGTTATGACTACTACCGGAGAGTGCTGCATAGGGTACCCCTCCAGATAGCGTACCCGGGGTACACTAACTGGCACTTAGTGCCGGATTGTGTACCCGGGGTACACTATTTGGAGACAGATTTTATGTCATGGTTGTCCAAAATTTCCAACATTACGGTAGATTTAAAGCAGGTCTACGTATATATTTCCGAATTTTCAACCGTTTTTACTGATACAAACCTCACAAGAATGGAAACTTTGACCAACCACTCTCATTTTCATGGCAGAAACAGTAATCTCGATTGGAAAATTGCATTTTTGCTCAGAAATCGTGAAAACAAGCAGTTTAACATGATTTGGCTAAGTGCCAGTTAGTGTACCGGGTACACTATCAGGATCTGATTTTTGCTGCGGAAAATGCTAAGTGCTGGTTAGTGTACCCGGGTACCCAATGCAGCACTCTCCGGTAGTCAAAGTCAAAGTCATAGTTAATACTTTTGTGATATCGCAGTCAAACGGACAGGTAGTCAAAGTCAAAGTTTGACTGCCTTCGTTACCATAAATACGTAGTCAAACGAAGACCAGGTAGTCAAACCGTTTCACTATGACTACGTTTTGGTATAAGAGACAAGCTTTTCAGTAGTGTTTTACCACTCTTCGCTGTTCGCAAAAATTATTTGACAAATTTGATGCATTTTTAAGCACTATAGAACACCAAACAACCTTTTTCTGTAAAATTCTGACAACATTGAAGCATCAGTCAGCGAATTTCTACTTGATTCAAGTTCCACAGGTTCAAGATTAAAATCATGACATACAGTAGAATATGTACACTTTTTGGTTAAAGAAACAGAGAGAATTGGCTTAACACACAAAGGGCATTTTACTCAATTTTACAGCGTTGTTTGGCAGAGTATGCTGTTTTTGGTTTACAATGAAAATGTTGGAGGGAAAAGAACAATTCTGCTGTATGTTTTAGCGCCAAACCAGTGTTTGTTTCGAAGTGAATAATTTATTGATGGAACAACACACATTTCAGGCTGATGCCTGGTGACTGAAACGTGATAAATCCCTGAAAATGTCGATTTGGCTCTGTTTCAAAAAGTAGTCAAAGTAGTCAAACCGGTGGTCATGGTAGTCGAACGGTTTGACTACAATATAGTCAAATTTGACTACTCTGGTATTGTACTCAAACGGATGGTAGTCATAGTCATAGTCAAACGGAAATTTTGGTATTGTAACAACACTAAGCTTTTCAGATACCTGTTGCCTAAGTGCGCCAGCACTTATGGAGCCTGAGCCATGCCCAAAAATTGATCCCATCACCTTCCCAATTGCGGATCCAACTCCAGGAAACAAGTTGGTGATACCCGCTATATTGCCGCCGGCCCCAGTACTGGGTGCCTAAAACAAACAACAGCTACATATATGTCGTAGAGAGAAAAAGGATTGGGGTTAAATAGTAGCTTTCCCAGGCATAAGGGAATACAGCTGTAAAGCATATTGAGCTACAGCGAGCACTTCTTATCCCAATCACCACTGATGCACCAACTCACCTGAGAACATTTTCGCACGCATGCACTACACTATCGTTAGGTTTTGAAGTTCAATTTCTCAATATTGGGCTACTGTTGTTTGGTATTGGGTTTTCCGTTTGTGTATGTGTATGTGTACATATGTGTATACACATTTACCTTCAAATGTGTATGGTAATTTGTGTATACACATTCAACAAAACAATGTGTATTTTTGCGTATATTTGTGTATGTGTATTGTACTGAAAATGCAAATTTTTGGTAGATTTTGAGCCAGAAATGCAAAGAAAATCAATGTCTGTTGCTTTAAACATTGGATAGCTTTGAAATCGGGTTACTTGGATCATTGAAAGCTTTATCAGGATCTACCGTTTAATACCGCAGCCAAAACATTGAAATTTTACGACTCTGTTCGGTATTTTATCGACTATTGCTGATCAAATACACATACACAAAAATACACATTTCGAGTAGTGTTTGCGTATGCTAATGTGTATCTGAATTTTCAATGTGTATGTGTATGTGTATGTGTATACACGTTGAAAAAACAATGTGTATTTTTGTGTATGGTAAATGTGTATGTGTATACACAAACAACAGTAGATTGGGCTCGACCGCATACATGTACATATTAGGGGGTTTGCGGGTTACCCCAGGCTAGAAAGGCCAACCCCCTCACCGCCCCCACCGAGACAGTTTAGGGGCCGCGGCCCAAGTACTAGTAGCGGCTCCAGTAGTACTACTAACAAGCAGGCTAAGAAATAACTATTGTTTAGCTTAAAATTCGCTTGAAAACCTTTGGAAACCAGATTTGGCGTTTCCACTACTACTGATTATTAAGAGAAATCGGTGTTCTTGGAAGCCCTTTTTATCGTTTTTTTTGCTTGTTTTTAGTTTTAACGCTATTTGTCAGCTTAAAATAGCGATTTTTGGCCTCCTTACTGAAAACAGCGTGCTAAACACTCATTTCCAGCCGTTCTGTAGTTTTTTGAAATTTTGGACCCCTTCTGTGCAGAACCCCCTCCACCCCCATCTGACGGACTAAAAAACCTCCCCCTTCCCGCCACATAGTATGTTCAAGCGTGTGCTCATAAACGTTAGGATGCAAAATTCCCGTCATCAAGCCGGCGCCCTTTATTTCAGCTTATTTGGTCTCTCTGAATAAGTCATTTTTGACGACCTGTATTACATACCGAATTGCCGAAAGAGCCCCCAATAGCATTTATGGCAGGGCCGATAAGACTTGGAAGTGCAGATGCCAAAATTCCAAACTGACAGTGCACTTGAGGGGTGCACAGTAACAGGTAGGAAGCTACTGCTAAGACTGCTGCTCTCATGACAGCCAAGAACTATTTCAGTACACCAAATGATGTTTAGGGTGTCTGCCTGCAGTAATAACAGTCGATGCTGAATAATGCAAAGGAAAATGGCTTGGTTATTAGGGTGTCTGCATTCATAACTGTAGGTTGATGACCAATCACAGAGAAATGACTCATTTTACAGAGTGCCTTGCCTGCATTAATAGCACCATACTGATGAATAATTCATGCAAAAATGGCTTGATTATTAGGGCGTCTGTATTCATAACTGCTAATTTATGCTCAGTTCAGAGGGAATTATTAGGGTGCATACATTCATTACCGCTTATGATGAATAATTCATATGAAGTCGACTTGTTTAATAGTGATTAAGTAATAATTTGGCTACCCCCGACATTTCTATTTGTTTGAGAGTAGCAGCCGAAATTTTTGCGTACAATTTTGCATGAGATACCGCACCAGTACAAACATACAGTAACAACGAACCATTCATGTTGGCACTACAGTCATGTCTCGTTAATCGGGACAAGTTGGAACCAGCCAATTTTGTTCGGATTAGCCAATTTCCGGATTAACGAATCAAAGCTAAAACACTGCTTTTCAGGTCAAAGACCTAAACGACAGCTTTTTGTTAGTAGTTGCATATCAGATATCCTAATTAAAACCCAAAAACTTATTTCGGCTGATTATAGCTCCTAAAAAGGCAAAAATAATCACATTCTGACTCAACGAACAGCATTATTCAATTGAAAATTCACACCTGAATTGAAAAATTGCGCACAGATTTTGTCCAAATTAACCAAATCCGGATTAACGAATCACTTTACCATACCATGTCGAAGTTGGTACCCCAAATCTTCTGTCCGGATTAACGAGTCATATAACATGGGGGAAAATTGGGACCTGGCCTACAATCTTGTCCGGAAAGCGAATATCCGGATTAACGAGGTCCGGATTATCGAGACATGACTGTAACTGGTTACGATGCACGTGAATTCGGGCTTTGCACTTGGCCGAGCTCTCAGGCACCGCCAGCAGAACCCAATCGTCTGGTCCGAATTAAACTAATCAAATATAAAAACGTGACCGTTGTAGACAAATGTACGGAAATCACGTTGCGTTTTTATCACTTCTTTCATGGGGTAGTGACCAGTACAAATAACTCCGAGTTAGGTTGTAAGTGACTGGGGCGTTCATGGTCAATTGCAGAATTTTGCTTGGACACAAACAGACTATTATAATATGCAGTGTAATTAGGCCTGTCGAATTCCTGGAAGCAAGCCGTCACTGGGTCACTGCTGTTGCCAGCCCAGCAGTGACACTGCTCAACCACACTCAGTATGGCAAAATTCATTGAGGCATAGCACAAATTTAGCACGTTTCTCTAAGAGCGAGGGCGAGTTTTTACCGGTTGCGAGTTGTCCGGCGGTCAGTTGTCCGTGGCGAGTTGTCCGGCGGCGAGTCGGTGGTAACGAATTGTCTGGCTCTCATTTTTGAGAGGGTCACTTTTTCGACCCAACCTCAGCTTTCGTTTTATAACTCGGAAACGAATCAACGTAGAAACTTAGGGATTGCATGTTGAGAGTTGAGACAATATTTGAAACGTCAACCAGGATTTGCAAAGAACTCTTCCAAATACTGTATCGGTTAATCACAGCTGGCAGTCTTTCACCCAGCTCAGACGTGCAAATACTCAATAAGCTAGCGCACATGTTAGCTTTTAATCAAGCTAATTTTCAGTCCAAAGAAGGTACAACAACACGCCCTTCCATTTGCTTTGCATCGATTTGCGTTACTTTAGTCAGCTGCAGGACCAAGCCGACACAGAAATGTCCAATAATTGTTCCTTGTTCTCCAGTCGTAACCTAACTTTACGTGGTCTCCTAACCATACAGCGCAAACTGTTTGAATTCCCGCCAATCTTGCCAGCAATTCTGTTGTGCTTCGTTGTCAACTTCGGCTTTGTTCATTTGGCTTTAATTGGTCTGAGAAACAAACTTCTAGCCACTAAACCCTACCTATTTTTGGTTAACCGTTCCGTTGCCAATGTAGTGATTGTTGTGGCGTGTGGATTTGCATATTTTGGTGGCAAAGATCTAGATACTGCAACTGTATTCTTCTGCGTGATTCACATTGGAACTACATTGGTGTCACTGACTTATTACTTTTTGTCTGTGCTCAAATTCACTGCGGTGTTGAGGCCTCTGTTTTACAAGGCCAATGTTTCGACTAGAAAGTGTATCATGGTTTTGATAGGGATTTGGAGTTTTTCTGTTCTTTCGCAGGTGCTAACCAGTCACATAACTCGGAAAACAGTTGTAGAGGAGGACTTTTGTGATTTGGTGACCTGCTTCTTTGCGCTGAGACTCAGCTGGATTACTTTCACCCTCCTGGTTTACTGCTCTATCCTCGTAATTCATTTGGCAACACTGGTGGCAGTAATCAGGGCAGCTGGAACTGTTATGGTATGTGTACTGCGCTGACATCGTGCCAGGTCGCGTCTTGGCCACGGATAGTTTACGCTATCCCGTGTGTCACGGCGGCCCCGGCATCTGTGAGAGCGGTTGTTTGTGGGTTCGAAACCGGTCGAAGCGACTGGAAGTAGTCGACGTAAAGCCCAACCCAGACTGCCGAAAGCCGGTGATGGCCAGTAGGTAAATGGGAACCGAACCGGTGCTGCCGTTGCACCCAATGGCAGCAAAGGGGAGGGTTGTTTGTAGACAGGGCTACCCCATTGAAGGGCTCTGAAAAGAGCGAGGGGTGTCCTGAGCTGTCCAAAAGGACAGTGGAACTCATAAACAAACAAACAAACAGACATACTTGCACGGACTGACTGACCAATAGATTGACCAACAAAAATCTCAGCGACCACGCAACCAACAAACCTCTGACCGACCGACCGACCGACCGACCGACCGACCGACCGACCGACCGACCGACCGACCGACCGACCGACCGACCGACCGACCGACCGACCGACCGACCGACCGACCGACCGACCGACCGACCGACCGACCGACCGACCGACCGACCGACCGACCGACCGACCGACCGACCGACCGACCGACCGACCGACCGACCGACCGACCGACCGACCGACCGACCGACCGACCGACCGACCGACCGAACGACCGACCGACCGACCGACCGACTGAGCAGTATAGGACAAACTATAACCTCAAAGCATAATCCACTAGCGATGCTATGAACCGGAATCCATTTTGTATCTAAGAAATGCAGGCAAATCAACAAAGCACACCACATTCCATTTCAGAGCAATCAACCTGATGGTCAGGGTCTTGGGCACTACTGGAAACTAGCAATTGGGATTGATGTAGTGCTACTGTTTTATCTTCCACCAACCTGTCTGGAAGCAGCTGCATTGTACTCGGCGTTCTACACCGATGATATATGCCATGACGACCCTGCAACCTGGAATTCTCTCTTTCTCCTAAATATGGCAGGGCTGATTTGGATGATTGCCATGACTGTGGACCCTCTGCTTAATGGTCTGACTGACCAGAGCTTTCGGAGGTTGGTCACTCGTGTCTGGAACAGAAATAGATCTAGAGCAGATACTGCTTCTTCATTGGTTCGAAATAGAACTGTCAGAACTACAGTTCAGTATGGCACCACCACCGTCAACAATGATCTCACAGAAACTATGCTTTAACTAAGTTACGTAGCTTTGCATGTTTGTAACGTGTTTTATATTGTTAGAAAACCGTTTGAATATGAGTATGAAGCTTCTGTTGCAACCGCCAGATTGCGATCCGATCGATCTGTATCGATTATTCATTAAACCGGTCGCTCTGACGTTTCATAGGCACATATCGTAGTAGTTGTATTTTACTGTTGGTAATTACCCAATTCATAAGGTAAATCATCTCAAACCTTTAAAGGTTTGTCCAACTGTTTCGAAAGATCTCATTTTGAGATCGATCTAGATAGTCTGCTAGCCGCAAGATTTACGTAGATGTCCTTGCAAGCAAACAAAAACAAACCAAAACGTCTGGCCGGAAAACTTTAAACCCCACTTAACACTTTTTACTCCAAATCTTCGCTCATCACTCACCGGCGACTAGATTGATAGGAAAGCTCGGGCAGTTTGTCAGTTTACTAAAACACCTGTCGTTGTAAACAGAGGCAGTCGGCCGATACTCCGGCGCTCTTCTAAGCGGCCACTTGGCGGCGGCTCTTAGCCCCGAGGCAATGGGCGATAAAATCTCTTAAATAGATCCTTTTTGAAGCACCGCAAATGGCCGAAAAAGTAGAATTGGACGTCGGTGGCTTACTCTTCTCAACCACCGTGGCTAGCCTTATTTCCGTTCCGGACAGCTACTTCCACGACTTGTTTTCGTCCGGAGAGTGGAAGACAAAGCTGGATAAGAATGACAGACTGTTTGTGGATTGCGATGGCAAGGCCTTTGAGTATATATTGGACTTTCTTCGTAACGGAAATAGAGTGGTGCTGCCGACCGATGTTGAAATGAGGGCAAAGGTGGGCAGAGATGCCGAGAATTTCCGACTGACACCTTTGGTACAGCTGCTTCGAAATTGCCGAACCTCAATTGAGGATAGTTTGACAGTTCTGTTCCTGCCCAATAACGCCAAGACTGAGCCATGTCCCTACTTGGCAAATGGAGAGAAATGTTCTTGGTGTGTGGGGCCGGAGAAGGAAGTGACATTGGAATGCACATTGGGACTGTTGAAACGACTCCCAGGTAGCAGATCTCTAAAACTTCAACTGAAGTTCCTAGGTAGTTTTTAGGCAACTGGTTTGACCGAATCTTCAGTTCCAACTCAGAGAGACCTCCACAAGATGAACAAGGCCGGTTTGTGGTAAAACGCGACAACTACACATACTCGGTGTTGGTGGCCGATTTCGTAGTTCGCGGCAAACCCGCTCTCATGTACGTGGACATGATTGGCAAGATTACTGACTGGCATTGTGACGAAAAAGGCTGCTTTGACTTTAGTAAACTTGAAGAGGAGGCACTGTTCTTTGAGGTGCCTCAGGTTTTAGATGTTTGTGCTGATTTAGAAGCTAGTGTATTGCAGCAGTTGGTGCACTTAGAGAAAACTTGTTGATTTGTAGTGATGGTGTTTGACTATTATAAATGGTCAAACTAATAATAATTCATCACAAGACTGAAACATGACAACAAAATTACAAACTAATACTATCAGTGGAATTCAATTGCTTCGCCAATTCCAATGCCCAAGTAGGCACTGTTTCCTCTGGTTTCTTGAATTGGACCAGTAACACAACGTATGAAATGACAAGAGAAATCATCTACAAAACGAAATGAAAGTTTAAGCAGAATCAGTGAAAAATAGATCACCGAAAACATGAACGATTTAGTGATTGTGATTATTCCCCAAATGCTGATGCCAATAGCGTACCCACTGAGCTTCATACAAAACGAATTCAAAACTCCATGAACCTGAAGCAAGTATATAAATGTTCAATCTGTGTAAAGCATCAAGACTTGGGGGTCATAAGGAATCCACAGTTTTGTCTCCTTGTACAACAATGAACATGGCTTGTGTATCTAAAGTAGCGTTCTCATGTCTATCTTTCTTGAACTTGAAAAATCAAATCAAACCTCTTCATGAACAAAAGCAGGAGTGAAGATCAAAGTCAAGCAGGCAAAAGTTTGGATAGCCTGGTTGATCAACAATTTCAAACCTAAAGTCATGGCAACTGAACCACCAGAGATTATCAGAAAATAAGCCTGCAGTATGATCAGGGGAACTCCAAACAACAACTGAACAAATATGAACCGATCAAACATGCAATTCAAGTGGTCAACCAACTCGCATAACTTAGCATGCTCTGAAATATACTTTTCCAATAATGGAATTGTCCTAAATCTGGACAGATCCTGGCTAAATTTCTCATTGAAACGCGCTAACAGAAAATAACAGCATTTGATGGCAACTGAGTATTGAAGAGAAATTACCAGCCATAGACAGGGAGCCCACATAATAGAGAAACAGACTGGAAAAACTAGAAGCAATGGAACAGAATGAATTGAATTGATCATATGATTGTGAATTTGATGAGTTTTTGAATCTCCAAGTACTGTTGAAGCTGAGAAAGCACCACCTAAAAGCAAACTTCAAACGCCAGCACGCAACATCACATCATGTCATGTCACATCATGACACATTATGTCGTTTCATCTTGTATCATGTCATGTCACATTATGTCATGTCATCCTGTATCATGTCATGTCACATCATGTCAAATTATGTCATGTCATCTTGTACCATGTCATGTCACATCATGTCACATTGTGTCATGTCATGTTATATAATGTCATGTCACATCATGTCATGTCACATTATGTCACATTACGTCATGTCATCTTGTATCATGCCATGACATGTCTTACTATGTCAGGTCATGTCATATCATGTCATGTCACATCATGGCACATTATGTCATGTCATCTTGTATCACGTCATAACATGTCATACTTTGTAATGTCATGTAATATCATGTCATGTCACATCATGTCCCATTATGTCATGTCATCTTGTATCACGTCATGTCACATCATGTCACATTGTGTCATGTCATGTCAACCACAAATACAGAATAGCTAAGCTGGTACCTTCTGGGTCCTGAATCAGACCCTTGTTGGGCCAGTCGAATTTGCATATTAGAACAGTTAACCCCACCCAGCCGAAAAGAATTAAAGAAAGAGTAGGAATAAAGCGAACGAAAGCAAGAACTTTTTGTTTGGTGCTGGACAATTTCTCTTGTGGTGGTAGATAGCAGAACAATATCTTAAGGATTAGTGTAATGGGACGGAATAAATGATAAACATCTTCGTTAGTCATAGCTCAATCAAATACTAGGACAAGATGAAAGGAGAAACCTGCTATTCGCTTTAATTAACAACCGACTAAGGAAAGCCAAATGAGTGAGTGTTTGCAGATTAATAATCAATTACGATTTTAGGTAGCGAAAACATTCTATGACAGCACATTTATCATTTCAGACATCAATAAAATAATAATGCAATCTTTGAGAAATTATAGCCTAGGAGGATCTGCTTTTTGTAGTCACTAGGACGCCGTTGCAGCTTCGCGCACATAGAAAGTTGATTGTGAATACAGGCATGCATATGTAATGTGATACATCACTATGCAATGTTTTTGGGTTCCTAAAACGTAGTCAAAACTTCTACATTAAGAGTGGCCACAGTAAGCACTTCCCGTGAGTCAGTTTTGACAGTGATCCGGAGCACTGCAGAATTCTCTACTATCTTCTTCTGTAAGCCCTCGCTTCGCTGCACTCCTTTCTTAGCATCTCTAGCAGCTTTCGCCTCAGCTGGATAGTCAGTCATCAGTCTCCTCCATAGGTGAGTGAGCAGGTCACCGAAAACGTTGAGACCAGTCCACTGTTCTGGGAGGATGTTGTTCTTGGGGTCTCCAAGTCTAAAGCCGCTACCCCAGAGCTGGTCTGAGCAAGCTTCTACAAGCCTCGTGCCACAGGTCGTGAACAGCTGATGGCGCAGTTCTGGATTCTGCCGATACTTTGTTTCATTGGCCTCCTCGGCCTGTGCCTCTGTAAAACTCGTACCAGTGCTGAGTGTTGTGTGGCCAACGAATCTGCTCCCTAGTCTCCGCTGCAGCAGCTGCATCTTCTGTTTCTTTC
>JASANB010007164.1:0-82735 GCA_030248155.1 Sabatieria punctata
ACCATTTCCACTTGTGACGATGTGCGATTTTGAAGTCAGAGTTCTTGGCAACGTTCACCACCACACAGTTCAATGCAATGAAAAATCATGCATTCATTTCAAGAATGCATTTGGGACTTTACTTTTGGCTCATATTTATCCTGTTCATCTCTACATTGAGTTTCTGGTATTGGCTTGTCGTAGTCATACTCAGTGTCTTGCAGCTAACGCAAAAAAGGTTTTACTCAGAATTTTATTACCTGCTGCTACACTGAACACTGCTATTAAAGTTCAAGTAAGTTTCTGCGTAAATCTTTGTACTTTCTATAAACGTTTTTTGTTTAGCACGATCAAGTTGAACGATTAGCAGGAAGAATAAAATCGGATGGCATTCTACTGCTTCACTTTATTTCCACAAAAACAAACAAAGTCTTTGTTAGTCAATTAGCTCATGAAATCATCAAGAATATTGAAAGTAACGAAGCATTGCCGTATCAATCGGAACAGGTTGAATCAGTACAGTGATTGATTTACAATTAACTAAAATAAAACTGTGCTTGGACACAACCAGACACAATTTTTTAAAAAACACATGGCCACAAAACATTGTACATGTACGTTATTTGTACAGCTTATTGGCTGTCCTAAATTATCTCGTCCCATTATACGTACAACTAGTCTGGTCAAATGCTTAGAATAGCCGCAGCAGCCTACCCTCCCTTTGTTTTCAACTGTTCTTTGACAAACTTGAATCCTCGCAGAGGTTGCGAATATCCTGGAATACACGCATTTTTGCTCGGTTACATTCTCAACTACGTCAATGTGTCGTATAAACTGATGCCCTTTTACGGATCGAATATAGACTTGGGAGATTTCACTCAAACTGGCTGGACCGGGCTGCTCGGAATGGTGCAAAGTGGCAAAATTGACACAATTAGCTGCAGTTATGTGCAGATCGGGCTGGGAGAGAATCACTTTGCTTTTCCATACCCGATCGATACCGTCGAACCTTATCTGATAGCCAGACAACAGAACGCCGACTTTTTTGAAAGTTCTCTGCTCGTTTTTCGCGTAAACAATCTTGAGGTCTGGGCGATGTTTTTGGCCTGTTTTCTGCTTCTTTGCTTTACGTTGATGTTGATGATTCGCTTATCGCCGACCTACCAAACCAACAAATGGTCTTGCCCGAAGAATTTTGAAGGCTTCAGACTGTTCATTGACCAAAGTTCCGACTATTTCAAGCATCGTTCTTGGGCAGTGAATTGTGTGCTGGTTTGGTTCAGTTTCTACCGCTGTTTTGATTTTGTCCCTTTATCAGGGTTGTCTCCTAACCCGATTACTGCATCCTCCTCATAAACAACTAGTTTCTGATGGCCACCAACTTGTAAAATTGATTGCTTCTAAAGATTACAAGCTTGTCATGCCCTCTGCTGGGGACTGGTTAAAACAGGAACTTTGGAAACCAAAATCCCGAACTTTTCTACAGAAACCTGGCCGCAGCGTTGAAAGACAACCCTCTGACCTTTTGAACCCAACAGAACTAAAGCTCTGGACATGGTAGTCAGCGGCCCCGCGTTTTCACTGCCAACTCCGGTTCTTCCGATTATCTGTCAGAAAAGGTGTCAACTTGATGTTTTGGAAGCCCAACACTTACCTTCCCTGTACGTGTCGTCGTGTCTGCAAAAACGCCACTTTTTCTAACAAAATAGGTCGAGCTCTGCTGGCTAAATCCTAAGATTACACTAATTCGGTTTTCAAACGCTACAAGAGACATTTTCGATCGTTGTGTGAGAGTGAAAAAGAACGACACAAACCTGAAAAACTGATCGGAGGAACGGCCTTGAGTGTGAAATCATTGCTTGGACTGCTTGTGTTGCTGTATTTGGGCTTCTTTGTCAGCTTGTGCGGATTCGGCATCGAAATTCTGAGACATCGAATAGTTGGACGAGCCAAGGTTGTCCCAATGGTTAGCAGCAGAGCTGAGGAATACGCCAGGAACAGATCTCTCGGAAACTTTGTCAATCTAGAAGAGAATATTAATTGGCAGTCCGCTACTAGATATACTGGTTGCGGCCCTGTTTGGAGTACACGGTATGCGCCGTTTCAGAGAAAATTGTCTGACTAGATATGATTTGTTTATGTAGATCGTACGTACTGTATGTATGTCAGGATTTATGTATAGATACCAAGAATTTGTAAATACGTATGTATAGAACGTACGTACAATATAATGCTACTTGCGGCATACAATAATACCACACTGCCCTCTTCGATAAGCCATTCGTGCCACCAGCGGATGCTGGTATCTCTTAGAGGCTCGCGTTCTATCCCAATTTGCAGGCGGAACATTCTCAGTGGTTTTGGCCCACTCAAAGTGTACCGCGCATTTTAGACGTTCCTTCACCGAAAAAAACTATCACAACTGCTAAAAACGTCGGTTTGCGTTGAAAAGTGAATAAAGCGTCAACCCACTATGGTTTAAGAATGTTTTCAACACTCAAACACTAGCCTAATGTATTTAGCGCCAATGTTGGAAATTTCAGTTTGCGGTAGAACTGCCCGTTTTCAGACATTTCGTTATGAAATAAGCTGAAATTTTAAACAAAGGAATTCAAAGTATATCCACATATCATATCCAAAAATCGGCCGATTCGGTCCACAAACAAAAAAGTTCTGAGCTTGTGAAACCGGGCGGAATATGTATGTGAATCACCCTTTATGCTAACAAGAATATGCTATCTATTTGTGTTCTCTTCTCGGGGGCATTCTACAAAAAATATATAAATAAGAATAATCTTTAAATAAAAAAAGAAAAAATCTCCTGAAAAATCATCAGCCGGTCAGATTAGAAGTGAGTCAGACGTTGGTGATAACCTGAAATCTCAGAGAGAGAGGACCCAAGCGATGCCCCTCAATTTCCGCTCATATGCTTCAGGCTCAGCTATCCTGTACAATTGACAAGCTGCATCTATATTTTGGGCTGTCCATAAACTACAACGTTCAGAGAGAGGGCGGGGTGGTCGGTTGAACGTCGGAAAAACGTCGCAGCTGTGGGGGCCTGCTCGTATCATCGAAAACGTCAATCTTTTTTAGGTGCCTAAGAAGATTTTGTCTGCAAGTACAGTATAGATAAAAAAATGTCCCATCGCTTTGTCGGCCTTCACTCAAACGTTTCGTTCTCAGTCACTTCTTTACCGATTTGGCTCAAATTTTCAGCAAAAAATAACAACATGGTTGGCAAAATATTCTGCAAGTGTGGTGCCAAAATTCCGACCCATACTGGTTTTATGACCCGAAAACTAGGAATGAGGGTGGTCCACGCAAATTTATTTTTTTTCGGTAATACAAGGAGTACAGGCCTGAAACCTGCAGGAATGATTGGTGTTGCTATTGGGCATAACATACTAAGCGGGTAGCCCTGTAGCTCAAAGGGCACCAAAATGGGGGAATTTCAAAAACATGACGAAATATGACTTTTCTTCGTAAAACCGGCAAAATGACGATTCAAAAGATTTTCAATTTTCAAAAAACGCTGCAGGGATGGTTTCTGTGGTGTGGGACAGAGCTTAAATATCAGGTTCATTTATTTGTCGAACTTCCTGCTACAATCTATGTTGATTAACAACAGATTCAGTGCTTTGATTCTAGAAGGTGCGGATTTCTTAACTATGGGATTTTCACTCATGTTTTTGAAATTCCCCCATTTTAGTGCCCTTTGAGCTACAGGGCTGCCCGCTTAGTATGTTATGCCCAATAGCAACACCAATCATTCCTGCAAGTTTCAGGACTGTACTCCTTGTATTACCGAAAAAAATTAAATTTGCGTGGACCACCCTCATTCCTAGTTTTCGGGTCATAAAACCAGTAGGAGTCGGAATTTTGGCACCACACTTGCAGAATATTTAGCCAACCATGTTGTTAATTTTTGCTTAAAATTTGAGCCAAATCGGTAAAGAATTGACTGAGAACGAAACGTTTGAGTGAAGGCCGAAAAAGCGATGGGACATTTTTTTTTATCTATACTGTATATTACAAGAAAAGTTCGAGCGAGTTCATCTTTCTTGCTGCCAAAATGGTAGTTTACTGTTAAAAAGTTAAAAATTTTCTTTTTCATAGCCTATATTACATACAGTATAGATCAAAAAAAATGTCCCATCGCTTTTTCGGCCTTCACTCAAACGTTTCGTTCTCAGTCAATTCTTTACCGATTTGGCTCAAATTTTCAGCAAAAATTACCAACATGGTTGGCTAAATATTCTGCAAGTTTGGTGCGAAAATTCCAAAGGAAAAAATTTTTTTGAACCAGAAAGTGAAAATCATAGTGGTCTGTGTAAATTCAAATTTCCCGCGTAATTACGGCGCTATCGCTTAGATAGTTGCAGCAATTATCGGGCGGACATTTGGTCATAACATATTCAGACGGCAGCCCTCTGGCTTAAGGGACACTAAAATTGGGGAATTTTAAAAACATGATCGAAAATCCCATAGTTAAGAAATCTGTACATTCTGGAATCAAAGCACTGAATCAGTTGTCAATCAACACAGATTGTAGCAGGAAGTTCGACAAATGAATGAACCTGATATTTAAACTCTGTTTCACATCATAGAAACCTTCTCCACAGTGTTTTTAGAAAATCGAAAATCTTCTGAATTGTCATTTCACCGTTTTTACGAAGAAAAGTCACATTTTGTCATGTTTTTGAAATTCCCCAATTTTAGTGCCCCTTAAGCCAGAGGGCTGCCGTCTGAATATGTTATGACCAAATGTCCGCCCGATCATTCCTGCAACTATCTAAGCGATAGCGCCGTAATTACGCGGGAAATTTGAATTTACACAGACCACTATGATTTTCACTTTTCGGTTCAAAAAAATTTTTTCCGTTGGAATTTTCGCACCAAAGTTGCAGAATATTTAGCCAACCATGTTGTTAATTTTTGCTGAAAATTTGAGCCAAATCGGTAAAGAAGTGACTGAGAACGAAACGTTTGAGTGAAGGCCGAAAAAGCGATGGGACATTTTTTTTGATCTATACTGTATATTTTAAATTGTACATTTTCCATTGATCAGTATCATCACTTACTACAGAGTATCGTTTGTAGAATTTCTAGACCTGAAGGGGCCGTGCATATAAACCGGCGCTCAAAAGTTCAAAATTTTGCATCCGCACCCCTCCAAACATTTTTATGTTTTCGGCATGACCGTCTTTCGGCTTAAGAACCTCCAAAGTTTTTCCGTGACCCGCCAGGACTAAACTGGATAAAATTTCCGTCTGGTGGCTGATTCTTACAGATTATATACTACGCGCAAGTCTCACCAACCAATGAGGCATTGCAGGCTGTTGTCATTTCGTTCAACATAAAAAAATGAAGTTGCTAACTAACCTGAAAATTGTACGACGGAACACAATTTTGTCCGCCTCCCTCCTCCTAGGCAGGTGCCGTGTGTTTACTTCAGCTGAAGCGTCTAACTAGAGTCGTGCTTTTCAGCTATTCGTAGGAAACTTTTGTTTCTCCTCCTATCGCTGCCGATCCTATTGCAGCGATGCCGCTAGGAAATCTAGACTAATCCTAAGTGCCTTTATAAATAGGAGCACACCATTCCTACTACAGATGTACAAAACTTACGTAAGGTCGCGGCTCGAATATGCCACGCCTGTGTGGAATCCCTATTTACTCAAGGATGTAAATACCGTTGAAAGTGTGCAGAGGGCTTTTACACTGCGATTGCCAGGTATGCTTGGTCTTCAAGGCTGCTACCTAGAAAGGCTAAAACTACTGGACCTTGAAACACTCGAACGTCGCAGGCTCATCATTGATCTCCAGTATGTATACCAAATCGTACATGGTCTGGTGGATTTAGATTTTGATCACTTTTTCAGTTGGAATCCAGTGTCAAAAACTAGAGGAACTTATAAACTGTTTGTGCCATCGTTGGAAAGCTACATAAATTGCAGGGTACACTCCTTTGCTTTAAGAACGTTGAAAACATGGAATTCTCTTCCAGATGAGGTCACCATAGCACAAAACCTTGCTTCTTTTACTCGAGAACTAAGAAAACTGAACCTTGACCAGTACCTAAACTTTGTGTAGTTTCTAACGTTTTACTAATGTCTGTTTAAGGCGGTGTAAAGCCCTTGTGGCTGTCCACTGGCCTTTCGCCTCCATATGCCGTCGTTTTACACTGTAACCGCGTTTTATGTCATTTGCTAACTCATTTTATTTTATTTTGTGTTGGGCGATAAAAGTTCGTTCGTTCGTTCGTTCATCGTTCACACGTTTCGAGGACGCAAAACAGCCCGATATTCTGATCAACATCTAATTTTTGGGTGACTCTTTGACTAATTCGAACGACTGAGCACTTTCCTGCATTCTGCCAGCTTCACGGCACTAAAAACAACGCCATTTTTGGCAAAAACGGGCCTTAGGTTGACACCACGCAAAGCACTTGAACGAACTACAGTACAGTAATCCCGCCAGCGAGCGGGGGTTTTCCTACTACGGTTGGGTTTGCCGCGTCCAACTAAAAAAGGCACGGGACCAATCACTGCCCCCTTCTTTCTGAACCGCGCCGCAGCGTGCGGCGGCAAATTTAAACCACCCCCTGCTGCCACTTCGTTAATTCTTCACCCTTCTTCCTCTTAACATCTCTCCTCTTTCCTCTTCGACCTTCTCCTCCTCTTCTTTTTTCTCACTCTATTTTTCTTCTTCCGCCTTCCTCTCTACCAGCCATCTCAAAAGGTACAGGACCACCCATAACTGAATGCATTTGCAAAGAATAAAGAATCACCGACGGAACCACACTGGATGTCCTGAAGAGTACTCACTAATACAGCCGAATCTGTTGTGTCGGCAGAGGTCACAACGATGTGATCGTCCACGTGTGCCCCAAGAAGCGCGCATGGAGAAGGTGCTTTGTGCACAATACCAACAGGAACGCTCGGAAGATGGCTCTCGGCCAAAGAAGGAACATCGAGTGCACAAAGCTACATATTTTACACTGGAACCACAAACACCCGACTAGAGATGCCCAGGTATTTCCCGGTATTCCAGAAAGTGCGAACCGGGATTGGGAACCGGGAGCGAAAATACCTGGAGTTGCCGGTTCTTCGGGAAATACCGGGATCCCGGTTGCATACTACTGCCGACCTTTCATCTCTGCCAATCTGCTCCGCTGCAAATTTGGTTCAAATTCATTGAGAATTGAGTGAAAAAGAGTGATTTTAGTGAACCCGAAAAAGTGGAGAGAACATTTTTTGTGCACTACTGTATATGGTAGTACTGGTACCTAGGGTAGTGGTACCATATATACGGGTGTCGAATGTGCACTTGAACGAAGCTGCTCAAATACAAGCAATTCTCGTAAGTTTCCATAGCCTATGGTACTGTCACCATGTATGGTACCCCTACCCATGACCATGGGTGCCGGACCGTATATGGTGCCGGTACCATGTAAGGTGCTGGTGCCATATATGGGTACCCTTACCTTCGCATTGGTACCGGTACCGGTACTGTTCAGATTTCGTACCATATATGGTGTCTGTACCATAAACGGCGTTAAGTGCCTGACTGTTGTAAATGGGAAATTCAGTGTTTTGACTTTGTAAAACATTTTCAGTAAATACCAAATAAATACCGGTATACCGGTATTTTTGCGAATACCTACCCATACCGACCGATTTACAGTTGGTAGGTATACCTGAACCTGAACCTGAACCTGAAACCTGGGTATTAACCTGAAAATTGTGAACCTGAACCTGAACCTACTTGAAAATAAAAGTACTTACCTGACACCTACTAGGTCGGTACCTACTTTTCAGGTTTTTCTTGTCTTAAACTTCCCGGTACAAGTAGCACATACTGTCAGTTGGTTAGATCAGATACTGTTTGACGCTCTATAGTTTTGTTCTTAAAAATCGTAAAAAAATCGTGAAGCGTATAATGCACATTATCTGCACCTACAGTACGTGTACTGTAACTTAAAAATGAAGGTGATTATAGGGAAAAGCCCCATCCGGAAATTGACTTTATGAAAGCTTGTCTTCCTCTATGCCTAAGCCTAAGCTTTAGTTTGTTTGTTGAACGTAAGCTTAAACATCAGCTAGTAGAACTTATGAAAGCCTGAGCCTTTTAGCTTAAAGTTTGAAATGAACGTTTGTGGAGTGCGTGGGGTGCGTGCCTGGCGATCGGTCCGTCTTACCGCAAAAAATTGTCTGGCGTTTTTCTCGTTTTTGTCGAATTGTTGGTTTGTAAATTTCGATTGCTTTGAACATGGATCGTTTCCTTATGAAAAGGAACATAAGCGCTATTGATTTAGCTCAGGGTTGTGAGGTGTGTTTTTTCCGGTGTTTTTTTCCGTTTTTTTCCGGAAAAAAACCGGTTTTTTTCCTAAGGGTCGGAAAAAACATAAATCGCGGAAAAAAACTCAAGCTAAAAATAGCTAATTTATGTCATTTTTCTAACCAAAAATGGACTTTTGCGATGTATAATAGGCCATACTGACTCAAAACTGTTAGAAAAACAACAGAAAAGACCAAATTTGGCATGATAAAACAAAAATGCAAACTGCTTTAAGAAAATTTGCATGTAGAGTTTATTGATGAAGCCTGTCAGGGACTGTTTCATGCCTGTTTCGTGACTTATATCTATGTAACACGTGCATTTCTGGTCTAAAAAGACTGAAGAAGGCACTAGAAAGCTTTAGGAATCATAAAAGCAGTCTAAGATACTCAGAACTTGGGCTGAGGCTTTTTTCGGAAAAATATACAACCCTGATTTAGCTTAGCTCATAGCCGAAAATTTGTGACTTCATTTGAAAGTACCTGAACCTGAACCTGACACCTGGGTACTTTTGAAAAATGTACCTGAACCTGAACCTGAACCTGAAATTGGATTTTAGAGATACCTGAACCTGGACTTACCTGAAATTTGGTGGTACCTACCAACTGTAGACCGATTCCTGAAAATCCCATACCCAAACAACAGTACAGTATTTGCTGCTACTTTGCCTGGATTTTCCGATTGAGAAAAGCTTTCATTCTGTTCTGCAGCTTCTACACAGCCAAGACTGTCTGAAAAGAAAGGTAACCAGCAGCACAATACTAATTAGTAGGCGACAGCCATAAAAGCCCATCTGGCGGCAGTCAGATTGAATGGGCAATAGCGCCAGGAGTCGGTGTCCTCATCGTATTCTTCGATTGTACGGCTGTAGGGGTAGAGACGACGATTTGAACTGTTCTTGTTAGAGAAAACTTGGTATAGAGGCACGTGGTTGCCTCCGATTGCTAAGAGAGCTCCGTTAAAAGAGACCAGTGCGAAGTTTTGTCGCCACTCATTCATGTCTGCCATCGGGTGCCATCTAGACGCTATTGGTTCGAAGCTGCTGCAGTGCGAATACTGGTAGGTGAGAGCGTAAGTCGTAATGTAACCTCCACAAAGCACAAGTCGTTGTTTCCATGCCACCAAGCCGAAATGGGTCAGCAAGTCCACTGACTTACGTAGAGTTTGCCGAAAGTGCGGCAGCGGCAGCAGCTTCCATCTCGGTTCTGGCTCATTGATCAGTTCGGTGAGGTTGATCGACTCAAACACCAATCCGGCCGGTGTTAGACTGGACAGGGTACAGATAATTTGGGGCTTTTTAAACTGAAACCTACTTAGGTCAGCTTAACTACACTTGCATTCTTGTAGATCACAGCAGAAACATACCGTACGATTTTCCATTAACCATGCAAACTCACAAACCGAAGAGCGCTAAGCCTTAATTGTCATTGCCAACCGAAATCAGGCAGACATGTAAAGTGGGGGGTCGGCGGAATCGGCCGGCATGGTGTGCGTTGGACTTCACTATGACCCCAAAGTAAAACCCTAAAACAGTTCCGTCCTACTCCCTCTGGGTGGGTAGCCAGCAATGGCCATCGGCGGTTCTCTCCGATCCAGCCATTTTCCAGCCACTATACTGCAATGATAGCTCTAAAACGACATCATGGTTGAAATCGGAATGCCCGAAAACCACTAAAAACATAGCTTGCGTGGTTGGATCATTTTCACAGTAAAAATTCGATAATCAATCGATATTGACAATCGAACTAAACTGCAATGATAGCTCAAAAACAACATCATGGTTGAAAACGGCATGCCCAAAAACCACTGACATTATAGCTTATGTGTTTTGCTTATTTTCACAGCAAAAAATCGATAATAAATCAATACGGATTATCGAATTAACGCGATGATAGCTCTAAAACGACAAAATGGTTGAAATCGGCATGCCCGAAAACCACTAACATCCTAGCTTTGTGCCTTGTTCAGTTGCACAACAAAAATCGATAATCAATCGATATCGATTATTGAATTAAAACTCGATGATAGCTCTAAACCAACATCGTGGTTGAAATCGACATGCCCAAAAACCACTAACATCACAGCCTGTGTAGTTAGGTCATCTGCACAGCAAAAATCGATAATCGATCATGTATCGATTATCGATTGATCACGTGATCGTAGCTGCAAATTGGCGTCGCCAATGAATTTGGCGTACCAGAAAACCTCAATTTGGTCATCCACTTTCTTTTTTTTAGCTACTTTAGTCAGATGCTGAAAACTGATAAATAAGTGATCAATCGATATTTCGCGATCGATTATTTTTGATACAACAAAAACGCCATAAATTTTATTGCAGATTCTGAAAGCTAATGATGTGGGCTTTCGAACGCTATATAGCACGTGTGTGAGCGAGGTAGCGCCCCGGAGAAACATTCATTTTTGTTTGGTGTGTTTTCGAGTTTTACTATGGAAATGGCTGGATCGGAGAGAACCGCCGATGGCCATTTCTGGCTACGCAGAGGGAGTTGGGAGAGGGATCATCCCAGAGGATGTCCAACGCACACCATGCCGGCCGATTCCGCGGACTCCCCACTTTACATGTCTGCCCGATCTCGGTTGGCAATTAAGCAGGTCACGGAAATTAACCCCTTAATGAGCATTTTGGCGGCTAGCAGCCAGGGATGCCTACCATACCAAAATTGTACTAGTAGTAAAATCAAACTTTGAATTTAGTACCAGTACCATAGCAAACCGAATTCAAAACAGCTCCTTCTATACTATACCATACCATATCAAAATCAAACGCCTATACCAGATAATTTTAGTCCTAGAATTATGATTTTGGTAAGGCCTTTTCATTTTAGTACTAGCTTGTTGGCTATATTTATAACACTCTTCAAATGCGTCAAAATATATTCCCAATCCTTTCTGCATGTTTTGATTCTAAAAACTCATGAATTGAGCATAATTTCCAAAGGCTGCTATGACATTATCACAGCAAACTATCACTACTGTACCGAATTCATACCAAAATCATACCAACCAACCAAATTCAAACTGAATTAGCTAGTACTATACCATACCATATCAACTTCAACTTATTAAACTAAAACTTATTAAACTATTAAACTATACAACTTATTAAACTAAAATCGTATGCCTTCTGTGGTTTGTACTGTGGAACCAAATCTGTACCGGTAGAATCAAACAATTTTCCGTTCAGCTCACCTGAATGGAAAATTTTGAAACGCTTCTGTCAGCTCAATTCTTGGCCTGTAAATTTGTCTGGAGGTTCTTTTATAGAAACTGTAGTGGCTGACAAATTTGTAGCAAAAAATCTCAGCTTGTTGGCTCGCAATGGTTGTTCAAAATTATCCGTTCAGGTGAGCTGAATGGAATAATCGTTTCTTTCTGCCGGTCTGCTGAAAGCTGAAAGTTGACTGATAATTGGAAATGGCCAAATTGTCTGTACCCACTGAGCTGGCAGCCGTCGACAATCGCTCATCTTGTACAAGATACCATTCAGTATGACTGAGCTTAGGTCATACGAACCTGAAAGTACGATTTTAGGTCTATTCTGTGAAGAATGTATGCAATTCACAAAGGGTCATATGTAGTAGTTAGGCAGTTTAACGGAAATTAATTAGCCATTTAGAAACGGAAATGGTGCCGTTTTGTCTGTGGGTTTTTGTTAACTGAGCTTTTTCACTGGTTTTGACAAATTTTTGGCATTCAAAAGCAATTTTCCTGTTATATTTTGGAATATTTATTGAATTTCTGACCGTTTGTAAACAAAGCAAAGTGCACGTTTGTTTGTTTCTTGGTAATCAAAATATAGTATGGGTAGAATAATAACGAGAATACATCTTTGTAAGTTGTATACAGAAAACCGTGTATTTTGAAGCTTATCCTAAATTTAAAACTTTCGTAGTAGAAAATTGAACGCATTTTTGGCATCACATCTGGAAGAAAAATATATTTTATTCTTTAAATTTCCACCTTTGCCTTATTTGGTTGACAATTTTAGATTTTTAAATTCTTGTTTTATATCTCGTAAAACAAAAAATTAGGTAATTTTATTCAAAATTTTGCTGACCACTAACTACGACTACATATTCAAAATGGAGAAATTTTGAGTCTACTAATTATTTCCGGCGATATTTAGAGACTACTAACTACGACTAGAATTTACAATTTGTAAAAGAAATAGGTCTAGACTAGAGATGTGCACGGGCACCTTTTTTCCGGCCCGGCCCGGCCCGGCGGGCCGATCAGGTGAGGCATGCCCGGCCCGCCATGCCCGGCGGGCATCAAAATCGGGCCCGGCCCGGCCCGGGGGCCTGAAAATGGTGCCCGGCCCGGCCCGGCCCGCCCAAAATCCGGCCCGGCCCTGTCCGGCCCGTTAATTTTGCTTTGTCTTACTAAATTTTTGAAAATTTGGCATGAATTTTCAGATTAAAAGCTAAATTTCATGTTAAGCTTTGGAAATTGGCATTTTAAAACAGCGAATTTCAAATTTATGCTTTCTTTTAATTAGAGTGCAAACATTGGGTTGTTTTCCAGGAATTGGATATTGGGGTTTTTTGTCATTGATAATGATACACAATGTACGGTACATATCCAGGGCAGTGGTTGACACCCTTTTTAAAGCCAGACGCAGAAGCTAAACCCTAAAAATCAAAGTGTGCACTTGAATCTAAGCCTGAGCTCCAAATTGAGGCTTAAAATTAAGTTGGTCGGCAGGTGGGGTAAAGGCTTGTGTATGAACGGCACCAAGGCTGCAATTACTGTTAAAATAATTCTGCATATGGTAGAATGGAGCGTATTTTGAATTCATTTGGGGCAATGCTAAGCTAATCAAGGTGTTCTTTTTTGTAGTCTGCTGTTCTTTATATATGCCCGACGGGCATCAAAATCGGGCCCGGCCCGGCCCGGGGGGCCTGAAAATGGTGCCCGGCCCGGCCCGTCCAAAATCGTTGACGGGCATGCCCGGCCCGTGCACATCTCTAGTCTAGACGCTACCCATGAACGACGTAGTGGTGTTCTTGTAGGTCCAGCTGTTGGTGTCCAGATGGAAGGTGGCACAGACCTTTGCCGGAGTACCGCCACACACAAACAACTGCCGTCCAACTGCTGTTTGCACGGCGCCACTGCATCTTGCCCTCAGCGTTATGTCTGCGGCCGGCACTCCAGTCCATGTATCGGGGTCTATGACGTCTGTACGCCAGAGCCCAGCCCGCCGCTGCAGAGAACCCATCACCAGGAGAGAGTTGGACAGCACGGCTGCGAATGAACATGCTCCCGGCTTTATTAATGTCCTTTTAGGAGAAATTTGCTTCACTACTCTTTTTTCTTCAATCGGGTACAGTACCTCAGCAAATTTGTATTGTCTGAAAATAAACTGCTTTTCAGACTGTTAGCAATTCTACAAGAAGCGCTCTTTTATGTTGGATACAGTTTCATTCTGTGTACTTGCTTTTAATGCAACAAGTAATACACAGGGCGTCCCTTAAAATACAGTGTTGGCCATATAAAACAGTATAAAACACTTAGCACCGTTTATAGTACCAACACCATATATGGTACCCCCACGTTTGGGGCCTCCGGTGGTACATGCATGGTACTGGTACCATATATGGTACCACTCTGTTCAGGTTTCGTAATGGTACCCACCCATGGCCATGGGTAGGTAGGGGGTACCGTATATGGTGCCGGTACCATACATGGTGATGTGTGGTACCATATACGTACATTGTATATGGCTAGCATATAGTACCATATACCTGGCTAGCATATACGTATATTCTGTTCACAATCCACTCGGTTTCTGCTTTGTTCAAAAATTTTCGATTCTCTTAGATCCGTTCGTTTCTAGCTCGTGCTCGACATAGTCCTTGGTTTTTCAACACGAAAACATCTGTCTATCTACTACGGTAGCTGATTTTCAGATTTTAAACAAGTTTTGAAAAGTTAGGCAACTTTAGAAGCTCCAATGTACTAACAGCTTTATGTACTAACCATTGTACTATTCTTATTTTAATAAAAAACTTTCGTTGAAAAACATAGAAGCTCCAATAAAGCTTACAGCAGCTATCTAAACCCATCAAATAAAGACTTTTACCAAGATTACGCAGGTTTTAGAACGATTCTTGAACGACCTGAGTTCAAAAACTCCATATTCATTAGTTATCTTGTAAAAAATATACACGAAAACACACCATTCTGAGCTTAGACCCGGGTCTTATAACTGGAAAATGCCCCCTGACCGACCCTGCTTTCTGACCACCTGCTTTGTTTGTTTGTTTGTTTGTTTGTTTGTTTGTTTGTTTTGAGTTCCACTGTCCTTTCGGACAGCTCAGGGACACCCCCTTGCTCTTTTCAGAGTAGAGATGTGCACGGGCCGGGGCCCGTGCCCGGCCCGGCCCGTGGGCCGGGCCGGGCATGCCCGTCAACGATTTTGGACGGGCCGGGCCCGATTTTGATGCCCGTCAGGATGTATAAGAACAACAGAATACAAAAAAGAACACCTTGATTAGCTTAGCATTGCCCCATATTAATTCAAAATACGCGCCGTTCTACCGTCTGCAGAATTATTTTAACAGTAATTTCAGCCTTGGTGCCGTTCCTACACAAGCCTTTATCCCACCTGCCGACCAACTTAATTTTAAGCCTCAATTTAGAGCTCAGGCTTAGATTCAAGTGCACACTTTGATTTATAGGGTTGAGCTTCTGCGTCTGGCTTTAAAAAGGGTGTCAACCACCCCCACTGCCCTGGATATGTATTGTACATTGTATGGTATTAGTACATTGTGTATCATTATCAATGACAAAAAAACCCCAATGTCCAATTCCTGGAAAACAACCCAATACCAGTTCGCACTCTAATTAAAAGCAAGCATAAATTTGAAATTGGCTGTTTTAAAATGCCAATTTCCAAAGCTTAACATGAAATTTAGCTTTTAATCTGAAAATTCATGCCAAATTTTCAAAAATTTAGTAAGACAAAGCAAAATTAACGGGCCGGACAGGGCCGGGCCGGATTTTGGGCGGGCCGGGCCGGGCCGGGCACCATTTTCAGGCCCCCCGGGCCGGGCCGGGCCCGATTTTGATGCCCGTCGGGCATGGCGGGCCGGGCATGCCTCACCTGATCGGCCCGGCGGGCCGGGCCGGGCCGGAAAAAAGATGCCCGTGCACATCTCTATTTCAGAGCCTTTCAATGGGGTAGCCCTGCCTACAAACAACTCCCCTTGTTGCCATTAGGTGCTTAGGCAGCGCCAGTTCTGTCCCCATTTACCTACTGCTATAAGACCCGGGTCTTATAATCGGAAAAGAAAACGAGTCAGGTTGTTGGGGCAAAACATACAGCATCTTTCCTCCCATCAGCAGTAATGCAGTGTGGCCAGATTTGCTTTGTTTGCCAAGTAGTTGTCTGTAGGGTTCTTTGGTGTTCACCGACTGACTGTCAACGTTTCCTTCAGATTTTCTCAACACAGTAAACACAAAAAGGCAATATACTGCAATTGGAATAATAGCGCTCAAGCTTATCAACGCCAGTTTAGCTGGGTTTACCATCAGGAGATACGGGACAGGAGAGATTCGGGGACTCAACAATAATGTTCTAGGAGTTATTTGTGCGCAAATTAGGTTTGCAATGAGTGCAGGAGCTCAAATTGAACTGGCTAATAACGTGCCCACTCCATCTGTGTACAAATATCGCGTTGCCATGTAACATCAATCATTAAATCTATGATGCAGATCTATGTGAATCGAAAAATCGGCCATCGCTAAAAACTTGGCCCTAGGGCCTCCAGTTTGGGCAAGTTGCGATGACTTATGCTAAACTTGAAGAGCACAGCCCTTTGTGTGTCCCTGTTCATCAGAGCCAGGCCTCACCAGCAAACAAAATCGGCCACTTAAGGTGCCTTGTTTGAGTGAGTATAACTTGCGATTCCGGCCAGTTAGAAGGTTGTATCTACCTGTCGGTCGGTTGTCCGTCTTTGTTGTACGCCTGTCCCATTGTCTACCCTCAAACAGCCGACAGCCGACATTGGACGGCTGTGGAGCGAGTAGAAAAGTTCGCATGCAAACTGACTCTGAACGATTTCAATTTGTTGTTGTTGTTGTTGTAACTTTTGGTCCTTTCGGACTAGGAGTAGCCAACTGCTATAGAGCAGGAAGAGACTCCTTAACAACAGCCCTCCCCTTTTGCTGTCAGTGTGTGCAAGACCGCTAAGGTTTGGTTCCCATTTATCTACTTGCCACTGCTGACTTTCGATGGCCTGGGTTGGGCTTTGTGTCGACTACTTCCCATCGCCTTGACAGGTTTCGAACCCACAAACACACCGCTTCCACGGGTGCCGGGGCCGCCGTGACACACGGGATAGCGTAAACTACCCATGGCCAAGACGCGACAATCATACGTCTTCAATCTTTCATACGTTCAAATGATCAGAAAGTTGCGATGGAAGCGAGTGGATGAAACTGTCACTGCGTACGCTCTCTGTCTAATTTATAAATACGTGCATGGTCTGCGAGTATTACCATTCGGGTGTGTAAATGTGGCAACTGCTCAAAACGTTCCTCGCTCTCAGCGCTTGGTGCGTCACTCACAGTCGTCAAGTTGTTTTGGCTAATAACGCTAATGTCTAATGTCTGGTTGGTCACGACCCTTATTCAACAGCCATCAATCTAAGCTCTGCAAACTCTAAAATCTAGTTCTTTTATTCGATCATAAAATGTACACTGCCTGCATAAACGAAAAACGGTTGAAGCGAGCTGGCTACCGGGGCATGAGCCTTAGGCTCAGATTTGGCCATCTGGGTGGTGGGGACCCTTATTCCATGGCGGAGGCATTTTGACCTAGAATCGATCTGTAGAACAGAAAACAATTGGCGTTAGTAAGCCATAAGCGCAAGACAAGATGCACACGACTCAGACGCATTCAGCAGTGCGTGGCGATTGTCTTTGCGCGGGGTGGGTTTGTTGGCTAGTTGGGGTTTGGAGCTAAAGTTGATATCCTATTCTTTACATCTTGAATACTGACACCAACAAACCCACGTTATTAATATATTCCCTATTGTGATGGGGAATACTTTGCAGAGATATCCCTCCCTTTACACGCGACACCATACCCCATGAGTGAGACAGTTTAGGGAAACCCCTAGCTAACCTCAAAATATAAGAATGTAACAGCACCAGTACTAAGAAACTTTTTTTCTTGTTTCCCTTGACCCCAATTGTATGCATTTCCATGATGGGATGACTTAACAGCACATCTTGTCTAATTTTTATCATGATGCATGACGGTAGGGTACTTATCACTGAATTACATACTGTCGTTTAAAAATTTTTGTTTAAATTTTATCACGATGGTACTTCTCACTAAATCACATACTGTCATTTGAAAAGTTAGCTTAAATTTTACCACTATGCTACCTACCTCTCACTGGATTACATGCTGTCATTTGAAATTTTTTTTAAAAATTTTATCACGATGGTACTTCTCACTGAATCACATACTGTCGTTTGAAAATTTTCTTTCAATTTTACCACAATGCTACTTCTCGCTGCATTACATACTGTTGTTTGAAAAGTTTTTTGTTTAAATTTTATCACAATCGAACTTCTCGCTGGATTACATACTGTCGCATAAAAATTTTCTGTCAATTTTACCGCAATGCTACTTCCCCCTGGATTACATACTGATGTTCGAAAAGTTTTGTTGAAATTTTATCACGATGCTACTTCTCACTGAATCACATACTGTCGTTTGAAACAGTGTTGTGCCGGTTGAATTTAGTTAGTTATTTACTACGTAAAAACATTAATTAAGTTAGTGAAAGAGATTTGTATATAACACCCATCTCTAACCTTCGGTCATTGTTGTTTTGTTAGTAAACTTCTCAGTCGCTTCATTTGGTGCCTCATAGCCTCCTTTCACTGCCAGCCACTCCTAGCCATGCTGCTGGGCGCCCGTCACCAGGAGTACGGTCGGCGTGTTGATGCCATGATTCTGACAGCTCCCGACGGCCGCCGGTGCCCCATATGACAGAGGGGTCCCGGCATGGTTGGTTTCTCAGACAGCTTCTGACTCATCTGACATCGCAGATCTTCTTCCCAACGCGGCATGCTTTGTGGAGTGGCTTCTGTGCAACGGCAGATCCAGTCGGTTCCCATTTTACCTACTAGCTGTCACCAGCTTTCGGTGGCCTGGGTGGAGCTTTATGCCGACGACCAACTCTTTGCGGCAAGAAACTTGCCGCGCCGAGAGCACGACGCACGACGTCGCGCACAGTGGAGTGGCCATGCGGCCTAAACCACTACACCAACTGTGCCCGCCTGCTGCAGGCATTTAAGAACTAAAGCGTTGCTGTCTGAAAGCTAAGAATGCCGAGAAATTGATGTTTCTGAAATTAAAATAAAATTTCACTATTAAAATTACAGTACTTAGCGCTACTGTAATGCATACGTATCTAAATATCGCATACCTTCCATTCTTCTGACCGTATCAACTGAAATAAGATGGAGGAAACAACACAACGGACGACGACGACAACTGCGTTTTGGCATGTTCAATTGGCTACGAGTTTGCTGTTCCGAGTGTTTAGCGGTTACATGAACACGTAGAACTTGCATTCTTAGATGAAGTCCTCGCTAAGTCTCTTTTTAGATAAGTAAAAATTGCATGGCCATTAGGAAATGTCAAGAAAGTGCAAAAAGTCGGACTGTGATCTAAGAGGATAAAGGATTTTTTGGATTTCAGGCTTAATCCACTTGCAGTGTAAAGTGCGTGCGCACAGGCAGTACAGCGAGGAAAAATCAATTGAAGATCAAGCGCAATTAACCAAGTGGCAGCAGCGGGGTGGTTTAAATTTGCCGCCGCACGCTGCGGCGCGGTTCAGAAAGAAGGGGGCAGTGATTGGTCCCGTGCCCGCACGCTGCGGCGCGGTTCAGAAAGAAGGGGGCAGTGATTGGTCCCGTGCCCGCACGCTGCGGCGCGGTTCAGAAAGAAGGGGGCAGTGATTGGTCCCGTGCCCGAACGCTGCGGCGCGGTTCAGAAAGAAGGGGCAGTGATTGGTCCCATGCCCGCACGCTGCGGCGCGGTTCAGAAAGAAGGGGCAGTGATTGGTCCCATGCCCGCACGCTGCGGCGCGGTTCAGAAAGAAGGGGCAGTGATTGGTCCCATGTCCGCACGCTGCGGCGCGGTTCAGAAAGAAGGGGCAGTGATTGGTCCCATGCCCGCACGCTGCGGCGCGGTTCAGAAAGAAGGGGCAGTGATTGGTCCCATGCCCGCACGCTGCGGCGCGGTTCAGAAAGAAGGGGCAGTGATTGGTCCCATGCCCGCAGGCTGCGGCGCGGTTCAGAAAGAAGGGGCAGTGATTGGTCCCATGTCCGCACGCTGCGGCGCGGTTCAGAAAGAAGGGGCAGTGATTGGTCCCATGCCCGCACGCTGCGGCGCGGTTCAGAAAGAAGGGGCAGTGATTGGTCCCATGCCCGCACGCTGCGGCGCGGTTCAGAAAGAAGGGGCAGTGATTGGTCCCATGCCCGCACGCTGCGGCGCGGTTCAGAAAGAAGGGGCAGTGATTGGTCCCGTGCCCGCACGCTGCGGCGCGGTTCAGAAAAAAGGGGGCAGTGATTGGTCCCATCCCATGCCTAAAAAAGAGGAAATCAAATCCACATTTTGTTGTTCAGGTGCTGCGCAGTTAGTGAGTGGAAATCGTTTAAAGGAGGTTCGAAAAAGTTGGCGCGCGAATATGAAGCGTTCATTTGCTGGATTCGCCAGGAATTTTGGTCGCATCGACAGGAAGAAAGGAAGTTTTGTGGCAGCTTTGGGATTGGGCGGTCTACTGTTCGGTGCTTCCCAGCAACATTTTCATCCCTCTTTCCTACAGCCCTGGCGAGTGGAACACCCGCCCGCACCTGCTAACAAATGCGACGTCAAGATCGCCAGAAAGGTAGAACCTGGATCAGGTGTAGCTGGGAAATCAATCAGGAACCCATCCCAAACAGAAATTAAGTAATGTTTTAATGATCATAAATAATTACACATTTTATTTACAGTTTTATTCATAAATATCGATTGTCGATTATTATTATAGAAAAATTTCAAAGTCGTCCAAATACGTATGGTCATGTTATATACCTACCTATATTATGAAAGCCCTTCGCCTGACGAGTCTAATAATTAGGGATGCAAACGGTATAAAAAATAGCAAATACCAAATAGCAGATGCCTGTTTTTCAAACATAAAAGTATCCCTACGGGACGCATCAGTATATGGCACGCTCCGGAGTCGTATAGTCATAAGGCAGTTAATTGATTAATATATAGTCATTTTCGGCAAAACTGACTTTTAGGGTCCCTAATGAGGGCGTATATCTCAGGATCTAAGCAGAGCACATTAATGAAAATTTCAGCAATCTTTTAAGAATTTATTTATCTGAGATTTGCAGTTGCTACAGCGGTGGCAAAACTGACTTTTAGGGGTCCCTAACAAAAATTTCAATTTTATCTACCGTATTCAGTTGGCTCCTAAGCCTACATAAGTCTGAGCCTAAGCAAGAAAGTGATTAATTAATATAGGTATAATGGAGGGACCCCTAAAAGTCAGTTTTTCCCCTCAGCTACACCTAACCCAAAATGTCAAGGGTCTAGTTAGGGTGTTTGTCTGGTATAGTGGTTAGTGGATTGGACCCGAAATCCAAAGGTGTTGGGTTCGATTGCCAGCTACGCTCTGCCTTACTTTGTCACCTTTCTTTCCATTAATTCTTTTGTAAACTTGGGTTCTTCTAAGTTTCTAAGGCGGCTAATTTGTTAGGTGTTTAGAGTGTTGCAGATCGTGAGTCCGGTGGATCAGTCAGGGCTGGGTCTGCGTCTGTACCAGTACCAGTCGTGTCCGTTCTGCAGTAAAGTGAGAGCTTTTCTCGACTACTACGGCTTCTCCTACGAAGTGGTCGAAGTGCACCCGGTGACCAAACGTGAAATCAAATTCTCTCTCTCCAACAAGGTGCCGCTACTGGTACTGAGAGGATGCAGCAACGAGGTTCTCTTTTCTCTTCAACAACCTCTTATCACACTCGTGTCCAATATGTCCATCTCCAACATTGCTTCCGGGAAAAATCGGCATAAATTGTCCTGCATTACTCTAGTTGTGCATTAAAATATCATTTTGGACATGCAACTAAAAATGTTGTTCAATTAATTGAAGAACATTTTTGTTCAGTTTAGTGGGTGGCCGACATTTTTCTACGCGAGCATTAATAATACACCTAAAGGTTTCTGAGCATTTCTTTATTAGGAGCTGACCGATTCGTCCTTGATCGTGAGCATATTGGGCACCTTTCTGCTAGATCCCAGCCAGAAAATCAAACAGCTACTGTCGTTTTACCCAAAAGAAGAACAGAAGGACTCTAAAGGAAAGGTGGTTGTGTCTTCTCCGAACAAGTATTACCTAATGTTCGGAGACAGTCTCAAATCGCAAAGCCTCATAGACAAGTGTTCGTAAGTTAGTCAGCTGCTTGTTGGAGCTGAGAATAATTGAGGAGTCTAGTCGCGAGCGCGAGTGGCGACGGTGGGTGGACGAGCACTTCATTCACATGATTTCGCCCAACACCAACCGCACCTTTTCCGAGTCACTCGACAGTTTCCGCTGGTTTTCGGAGGTGGGCGATTGGCACAACCACTACTCTACGCTCATGCGACTCTCTGCCGTCTACCTCGGCGCCGTCGCTATGTATTTTGTGGCCAAACGCATCAAGAACAGGTAGCTCTTTGCACTCTACTCAACTTTACACTACCACTCTGAACAGCAACTTTTCTGTTTAATCTTAGTACAGGTGTCCGAAAGATATTATGACATTTCTTTTGACCTGCAGGCTGAAAGCATGTAATAGGACAGTCAGGCACTTAACGCCGTTTATGGTACCGACACCTTATAAGGTGCCGGTACCATATGGCACCCCCGTTCGGGGCCTGTTGTGGTGGTACCATATAAGGTGCCGGTACCATATGGCACCCCCGTTCGGGGCCTGTGGTGGTACCATATATGGTACCGGCACCTTATATTGTGTTGGTACCATAAACGGCGTTAAGTGCCTGACTGTAGGATATCTCCAACTAGTGTTGTTAGGCTCTTTTTTTTAAAACAAAGCTTTTTCTTGAAGGCCCATTTCGAAAATTTTTTATTTTATTCACAGTATGGAAATTTTGGGGGAAAATCGCTGAATTTAGCCTCAGATATACATTAGCAGTGCAGTTCTATCAATTTCTTGCCTATTCTTAGCCTAAAAATAGGTTTTGAAGGGAAGCAGCCACTCTGTGAGCAATGCTGCAGGTAGAATATCGACTCTCAGGCTGTAACACTCTGTTTGAACCAAAGTATCAGCTTTTGTATTTAAAGTTGCTTCTGATGCATCCTTGCATCTCCTACAAGCTATATCTCATGCTAGGAAAAAATTTTGAAAAAAAAATTTCGAAATGAAAAATTTTCATAAAAAAAAGCTTTTTTTTGGCTTTCATAAAAAAATTTTTTTTTACAACTCTATCTCCAACTCCGATTTGTATAGCAAATAAATTTTGCAACATTTTTTGCAACATTTTAGAATTTCAGACTCAAAAATTGCTGCAGAACAGCGCTTTTTGGATAGTATTTCATTCCCGTTTCTTGCCTTTTCTTTTCAATTTGTAGTCAAAAAGTGCAATTTTTAATACTCTAAGCCCCGAATTTTAGGTCAGATGCCCTTCTTTCCCCTATAAGGCGGATGTCCTGTTAGGTTGATGATATTGTAGAGAAGGTTGTACACTAACAGCAGTGTATGGTTCGATCACAGTACTTCTTGTACGGTTACACGTTTGCTCCCCTCGCCGGCTGGGCCATAGCCCCTGAATGCCCTCCCCCGCTCCTCTTGAGAATAATCGCTAAGGGAATCATTTTTGGCCAATTTCTACAAATTCAGACGTTAAAATTGACTGTAAAGCAGTTACTATTTGCTGTATAGCTTTTTTACTGAAATTGGGCGTTTTTTAAAGCACTTTTCGTCCCGAATTCCCCTGTTAACTGATTTTTGTGCGATTATACACAACCCAACCCGGCCCCACCGATAATAATTACCTGTGTTTCAATTGTACAAACAAGCATTCGCAAGAGATGGCTAGAATTGAGTCTAAATCGGCCATTATTTTGTTGTTGTTGTTGTTGTTGTTGTTGTAACTTTTTGTCCTTTCGGACTAGGAGTAGCCAACTGCTATAGAGCAGGAAGAGACAAGGTCCGGCAGCCTCCTTAACAACAACCCTCCCCTTTTGCTCTCGGTGTGTGCAAGACAGCTAAGGTTTGGATCCCATTTATCTACTTGCCATTACTGACTTTCGATGGCCTGGGTTGGGCTTTGTGTCGACTACTTCCCATCGCCTCGACAGGTTTCGAACCCACAAACACACCGCATCCACGGGTGCCGGGGCCGCCGTGACACACGGGATAGCGTAAACTACCCATGGCCAAGACGCGACGAATTTTGCAGCAGTAGTTTATGTTCTGGTGGTCGGTTAGCCGTAATAAGTATTATTATTGAGGTACAACCTAAAAGAAGACGTTCGCGAGAGTTTGTACGACGCCTGCAACCAGTGGCTGCAGGCCAAGGGTGCCGACAATCGATTCATGGGCGGGGCAGAGCCGAATCTAGCCGACCTGGTAAATTGGTCTGCTTGAATGTCTGTTTAAAAGCGCAGTTATAGTCCTTATACGGCACGATCACGTCGTTCGAGGGTTGCCAGGCCTTCTCCGACATGATGAACAATACGGAGATGGGCCCGTGGTTCCAGGCCGTGCAAGAGACGGTCACCAGTCATCAGGGAGCCAACGAATTTGCCATCAAACTGGATAAAGTGAACAGTAGTGCTTAGTGTGCCTTAGATCTCCGTTCTATTTATTCTGCTCAGAAGCTATAGTATAAACGTTTTAGTCGTTTCTGGTCGGCTGGTTAATTGCTTTGTGTATTGGTCACAAGCATTACTGTGTTAATTAGTTTTGTGATTGGTTGCTAATATTAGGATGCATACTTATTCTGTACGCTCGTCTTAATTTTCGGCATGGAGGAAGGGAAACATAATATGCCAAGAAATCATAATGTTAATAAAAATAGGTCTTTTGCTTACTAGGTTGCCTGGGCCGGGGTGATGGGGTTTACCCCACTCGCTGAGATACCCGACCCCAGGAATATTTCGGTGACCAGAAATAATGTCATTCATAAAATGTCAGAAATGCCAAATCTCACTTTTTCTTGGCTTTACGAAAATCAGATCTTCCTCTACAACCGTAATTCACTATTTGTCTGGAGTTACATTCCATTAGCATTCCTTACAAAATCTGAACATCACTGCTGGGAATAACTGAGTTACTGTGACATTAGACAGTAGAGCGTTTAATCAATAGATATCTCTTATGCACTTACACAAAATTTCGAAAATTTCAGTCTTTCGGTTGAATATTTTTTCCTTTTTCTCCGATCCCCTAGGAAAATTTTCCGGTATTTTTTTCATTGGAAAATATCGTGCGTTCCACTCATTTCAGCGGTATGGGCAAGGTGTTGGGTGTGTTGGTAGTGTGTTGCGCAGTGTTCATCGCCTATTTCCTCAATAAGCACCTTAACTACCCAAAAGAGCCGCCGCCTCAAAAGGACGGCTATTTCGGCGCTGGCGAAAAGCGCAAAGATGACCCGAAAATAGCCAAGTTCGCTGTGAAAGTATCGGACCCGGTGTTGGAGGACCTGAGAACTCGTCTGGAGAACAGTCGCTTCTTCGACTCTCTCGAACACTCCCGCTTCCGCTACGGAGTGAACCAAGTGGCTGTGAAGAATATTCATCGCTACTGGCTCGATGTCTACGACTGGAGGAAACACGAGGCTGTCTTGAATCAATTCGACCACTTCACCACTGAAATCGAGGGATTAAAGGTCAGTTGCTATGCTACCATACATGGGCCGGAAAAATGGGTTGGGGTAGTCAAAATCCAAAATTTTGGGGGTGGGCCTGCCGATTTGGGGGTCGCGGCGATTTTGGTTGGTAGGGTCAGGAACAAAAGTCGGCTTCAGGTGGGTGGGGGTCCAGCCCAAGTTGGGGGGTGGGCAAACCCCCCGGACCCCACAGCCCATGTATGGTTGCTACCGCCATACCAGACATGGACCGTGAATTCTTGATTCAATTGATCAAGCTGTTTTTATCTTTCACTACCAACCATACATTTATGGCTGATCTTCACCGATTTCGGCGAGAGCGCCACAAAGGCGCAACTTGAGACGATTTTTCCAACCCGGGGGTTTTCTGGCACACTCGTTTGTACCAATTTTGGTTTTTTTTTAGAATTTCAGCTACTAAAGTTGTCCGCAAAACAGCGCTTTTTGCGTAGCTGTTTTTTTAGTCACACAGCGCTCGTTTTCAATTTTTAGCCATTTTAGAGCGGTTTTTGTTACTTCCCACCGTCCGCTCCCCGGAATTTGAGCTCAACAGACCTCGAAGGTCAGGGCCAGAAACAGTTACCCTCTGCGGCCCATGACCTGGTACATGTACCTAGTAAATGGACGCCACATGTACACCAAAAGACTAATTTAACCTTCCTAAATGGGATAAATCTCGAAAATCGGGACCGGAAATGACCAATTAATTGTAAAATTCTGTAAATGTGACACTACAAATTTTTGGCTGGTTTTTGTGTGGTTCGATACTCTTTCAATATCTACTACCAACCACGAAGTGCCATATTTTTGTTGTCTCATTAAACTGAAAAACATCTAGAAGATTTTAAGGAAGTTTTTTCTGAATTTTGATGGTCTACCTTCCTTCATAAATGGGACGCTTTCCCGGTTACCGTGAACGTTCCATTTATGGAGATGCTAGTGTACTTCAGATTCACTACATTCACGCCAAGCCTGCCACCCCGACCAAGTACAAACGAATCATTCCGTTGCTGCTGGTGCACGGCTGGCCAGGCAGTGTCTACGAGTTCTACAAGCTGCTCCCCATCCTCACCAACCCGCCCAGCGGTGTTGCCGGCAACTTGGCATTCGAGGTGATCGCACCCTCCATTCCTGGCTATGGATGGTCGGAAGCTCCTAAAAAGAAAGGTACACGGCCATTCTTTTAGTTTGCTTTTCAGTTCTTTTTTAGCGCGCAACGTTTCGAGGTCGCTGTCTGTCTGTCTGTCTATCTATCTATCTATCTGTCTGTCTGTCTGTCTGTCTGTCTGTCTGTCTGTCTGTCTGTCTGTCTGTCTGTCTGTCTGTCTGTCTGTCTGTCTGTCTGTCTGTCTGTCTGTCTCTTTCCGTCCGTGTCTGTGTCCGCTTTTCCGTCTGTCTGTGTCTGAATTGCATTGTGCGACGGAGCGCTAATAAATAGCTGGTCGGCTATCAGAAAGCAATTACTTTTTGGTCGGAAAAATACGGTGCAGTATCAATTTGTTTGTTTGAGGCTTCGGTCCCGCGGCGGCCGCCAGAGTGATGGCCAAATTAATGGAACGTCTCGGTCACAAACGCTACTTCTGCCAGGGTGGAGATTGGGGCGCTATTATCACTACCATTCTCGCTCAGTCCTACCCACACCGGTGCGTTCCTTTTGCTCTCTTGCTCTCTCGGTTTATTTCTCTCCTTCATTGGTTTGTTTTTATCTGCGGTGGTTGTAGAGTGATGGGATTGCACGTGAATATGCCTTTCGTGGAGGCCTACCATTCTCCGATTCTCTTTCTGCGAACTGTTCTGGGCGTCATTGTTCCGTTTGTTTCTGTCGATCCGGTCGATTACCACAAAGTCTATCCGTTCGGGGAGAAGATGGTGTATCTGCTACAGGAGTCGGGCTACATGCACATCCAGGCCACCAAACCGGATACTGTAGGTAAGCTGCCTCTATCTTTGCCCCACAAACTCATCAATAACAAAAATTGAATACGATATACTGGTCTTAACAGTCAGCACTTAACGCCGTTTATGGTACTGGCACCATATGGTACCGGTATCGAGGCTGGTGGCACCATTGCTAGATTGACTGGAATCGGACCAGACATTTTTTACGATTTTTAGCCGAAAAATGCGATTTTTGAGCTTTTTAGTGCCCAAACCTCTCCCTAGAGTTTTGGCTCAGACCCCCAACCACCTCCCTCTTCGGCGGATGACCGGTTACATGTATGCCGGCACCATAAACGGCGTCAAGTGCCAGACTGTCTGACGCATAATAATCGTAATTGAAGAGCGAACAAAGTGTTTGCAAAGAATTCAAATCTTCTCCTTTGCCTTGTGCTTTCCGGGTGTCGGCGAATTTTTGTTTTCAATCTGTATGACCGATTGTAAGGCCAACACATTTTTGTAGTTCTGGCGAGCAAAAAGGATAGTATTGTGGCCCTAAGCGGTGATTTATTCGGGTACTCTCTTAATCTGCTTACTAATCATGAGTGAAAATCTGATTAAATCAGCGACAGAATCAGCTAATTTGCTTGTTCAGATCTGATTAGTCTATCAGTGCATGATTCATAGGTTTCTCATTAACACAGTCAGTCGGTCGGTCTGTTGCTAAGCCTCCAATTCCCCTGCCAATTGCCTTCCTCCTCTAAAATGCATGCGTCCGACGCACAATCTGATCAATCCTTCTGCACCTTCCTACAAAATAACCGTCCCTCCCTCGTTGCTAGTAGCCGGCTAAAAGGAAGATAATATTTCCCAACAAAACTAAAATAAATAAATGCCAACCAGCCGCCGGTATCGATTTTCGGGCCAGAAGCGTGCAAGTGCTCGGGCGGAGTGTATGGATTTTGTCGGTTGCAGCCGCCACCGCCCTTTTTAGGATTCGCCTTGAACGACTCTCCGCTTGGACTGGCTGTTTATATACTGGAGAAATTCTCTGGCTGGGTAAACAAGGCTTATGTGGACTTGGAGGACGGCGGCTTGACCAGACACTTCACTATGGACGAGCTGCTGACCAATGTGATGATATATTGGACCACCGGAACCATCGCCTCCTCCCAGAGGTTCTATAAGGAGTGCTTCGCCGACCCCGACTACCACCTCTATCAGGCGTAAGTGGTGTTACTCTTATTTTGGGCTATTGCACAGGCCTTACTTTTTCGCCTTTCATTCAATTACAGTACAAACCACGAACCGAGTACCATTTTCCGTACCCTACGGAATATGACGGACTGTAATTTGAGCCCACGGACCGGTCACGAACGTGTTAGGGACCCAACACCATTTGTTTACACAAGAGCGCCTCTGCTGCGCGCCCGATTAGAGATTACAAAATGCACCTGTCTAACGTGTCCGTATCTCAGCTCGCGGTCAAGTTGCTTGCTTTTGTTGGTGCTTAAACCTTGGGGGCAAAAGCTATTCTCTGCTACTGTCCAACCGGCTGAGCGCCACCTCTCTATTGTATGAGCAAAAATAATTCTAGTGGACCGGAGCAGAACAGAACAATAGCTAGTCGTAGGAACACTAAAAGTTTATGCTAATACCAAATCTTTTGTTTGAAGCAAAGTTGGCTGGCTGAAGATCAGTTATTGAGAACGTTGTGTTTGCTGCGTTTATATTCACATCTGCCGAGCACTCGGCTACTCCTACGGCCATACACTCGCGCAGCACTACAAAATTTAGCAGCAGCTATGCCAAACAGTTGACTCTAATTGGCGCAAGCAGTTTTTTAGGTAGATTCAAAGCACGAAGGCGTATAATAAGCTGCCGTGACCTGACATTGCGTCTGCTACTTACTGCAGGCGCCATGTAATTTGAGTAAACAGATAATTGAGGTCTGCTTCTGCCTGACCCTATTATATTACCTACTAGACGCAACCGCCGCTTGGTAGGTCACGGACTCCCACGAACAACCCACGGACCCGCACAGCTCACCCACGGACTATGTCCTCTAGGACGGCCTAGCAGCTGCCTTTTTGCTTAGCACTCACGGACTGCCAAGCAGTAAAGATAGACTGCAGCACGGACCATTTTCCGTCAGCCACGGAAAATGGTACTCAGTTCGTGGTTTGTACTGTAGGCCAAACCCGCGAAGTTGGGACGATTTTTCCGAGCAAGTAGTTTTGTCAGCAAATCTTTACAATTTTTTAGAGTTTCAGACGGTAAAACTGCTAGAATCCTCAAGGGCCTGTAAACAAGCACTTTTTAGCTGTCTTTGTTGAGATCAGTTTAGAGATTTTTGACGATTTTTAGTACGCAACCCCTCCCCAAGACTTGAATTTCGGCTCCAAACCTCCCGGCCGACGTAAGATCCCTCAAAGCCCCGCCCCGATCGACGGATGACCTGTTGCATGTACTGTATGTGTATAGTGGTAAGGAACGACCGGAATTCTGATTCCGAGTCCAAGTCCTATGTTAGACGCCTCGTAATTTATCGAAACTTTTGTTAAATTTTTAGGAAACTGAACACCATTTGTTGGGTACTGTTGCGTGTTTTTGTGCTATGCAATCTTCAACCTAGCCTATTTTAGCAGACATGGGCTAGAATTTCGGTAAGGGGTAGTAAATGTTCAATTCCTGAGGGGAGTAGGAACGTCTGAAGGGAGTTGAAGAGGACGTAAGCTAAAAAATTAGATTTTTTACTGAAGTCAAGGTTTTGCTAAAATATTCTAAAATGTTTAGCTCATTTGCATCTCTTTGGTTTTGTCAGGGGAAATTTTGAGCGTAACTCCATTAAAGTGTGCATTCAGTAGGTTGTAGAGGCAGCAATGAACACTACCAATAATTCAGTCTATATAGTGGTGTTTTAGCAGGCTAACTTCTCAAATTATTCTTGCCTTGATTGCCGAAAGGCCCAACCAGACCTTTTCTGACCACTAAAACTGCTTGACAATCGGATTTGTAACTAAAGGAGTGTACTAAAGAACTCTAAAAGATCGCAAATTTTTGGCTCAAATACAGCTAAATAGTGCTGTTTTACAGACAGCACTAGTATCTGAAATTCCAAAAAAAAATTCTGCGCTAATTGCTTTCGAGAAAAATCTCCCCGGGACCCTCTGTTACATGTATGGTAATGGGTACGTTATGTCCTGCATGTGGAGAAACTTGAGACTGTATGATTAAGATAGTAAGTTTTCAGAGCACCGGTACTAGTTCCCACGGGCGTAGCAGCATTTCCGCAAGAAATAATGACCAGTCCCAGGAACCATCTCGAGTACAAATTTCTCAACCTTACCCGCTACACCGACGTGCCCCGAGGCGGTCACTTTGCCGCTTTCGAAGAGCCGAAACTACTGGCCGCCGAAATATTCGGCTTTGTGGCCGACCTGCTGCTGCCGGTTAAATAGGATTTTTGCTCCTTCACTTGCACAGATGCAACGTCTTCTGCGTACAGTATTTATGCAGCAACTGGTATCTGGTAGAAAACTTGGAAGCTGTAACGTACGCGACCTTGCATTGTTTTTGCATTGTGTCTGACTTGTGTAGGCGGGTTTATAGTAGGATTACTGTAATGACACTCTTACTGTATGATAAGGTGTCATGCTGGTAATTAGGACACCGGAAATAACGTACTGGCTAAAATTAGACTTTGGTATTATTGGAGTGCTAGAAGAGAGCTAATTCTAAAGAGTCACTGTTTATTTCTTCAAAAATAGCATGCACGACCGTAATCCTACCGTACCTTGCCTAACTTTAGTAGTAGGTTGTTATCTTAGATAAGTACGGTGCTAGTGTAGTCGAAAAGTGCACTTGTTGATTTACAATAAAAACGGGTTCATCAGACTTGTTGAATAAACGTTTCTTACGCTACGTGTTTGGTTTGAATTCTCAACCAGGTCTAGTCCTGTGCTGTACTGAACAGTTTTACTTCCTGTTTTGGTGAGGTGCTAGATTGTCGGTTTGATAAGAACACCGATTGTATCGATGGCCTATTAAGGTAGTCTCCACTAAACCTGTTAGATGAGTGCACCAGTTATGGAAGTTAACTTCGATCTCTCCTCTATCTTCGACTCCAATTTGGTCAGGTTGGACTGCAGCGGATTGAAGAGATTCAAGTATGCTGTTGTTATGGGGCCGACACAGTTGGGGTGGTGGTTTAGGCCGCAAACAGTTCTCATCCACTCGGCGGGGCAAGTTTCTTGCCGAAAAGAGTTGGTGGTCGGCACCGAAAGCTGGTGACAGCGAGTAGGTAATTGGGAACAGACTGGAGCTGTCTAAGCACCTAAAGCTACAATAGCAACTACACATGTTTTGGGACAAACAGGAACGGGCACAGCTAACACTGAGACTCGCCCAAACTGACACCGAGCATGTGTTTAAGTTAGTAGCGAAGGAAGGGCAGGATGTGGATGTGCGTAATGGGCCCGCAGTGTCGCCTAACGCAGGGGCTACGGATGTACGTGCTCCATTCATGCTGTTACGGGAGACGTTTTGTTTCTATTTTTAAGTCCGCAAAATCGGTTGGACCAGCCCCAAATTTATAATTTCGCATCTTACTGATCCTTTCTATGGCTGATTTCGATTTTTCTTCACGCCTGTGCACAGTCATTGAAGAAAATTTTTATGAATGTCGAAAATTTTTGCTTTTTAAATTTAAAAAATCTTTACATCGTCCTGCCTCCTACTGCAGACACTAAATAAGGCTTTGCATTATTTCAGTCCCAGGCGTTTTCCAGTAGTGGAACAGATGATCGACAAAATGGGACAGATGTCTTCCGAGGTCGGTCTTCTTTTGCAAAAAAACGAGTCACAAAGGTAGCATTTGTTTTAGGCGCAACAGATCCGCCGTAGAGTGCTGACCAGCTACGATAAACTAGTGGACTCAGAAGATCAGATCCTCTACCTACTGTGGCACCAGTCGCCGCACAATCAGTAGGAGCAAAGGAAGTAGGTAGAATTAGAAATAATAAGAGTGTGTTGAGGGCGCGCAGTGTGTTGGTGGGCATTCTGAAGGTGGGACGAAAGAAGTTGTACTTGTACGACGCGCGCATGCACCATCAACACATGAACCCCAAGAATCAACAGTGCACTCAGGCCAGTCCCGTCTGCATACTCGACTTCTACGTTCACTACACCATTCAGCGACTCGGCTACGGACACCGACTGTTCGACTACATGTTGCAAGTACGTACATCCACCTGCTACAGATACCAGTGCCGACTGTAATCGTGCCCGGCTTACAGGCTCTACAGGAGCCAGATACAGTAATCGAGTAATAAACTATTTTCAAAAAAGTTTGATTTTTCTCGAAATTACTCATTAAACGCATATACTATAAGACGATTTGGTGACCTTGGTGGTCATTTTTGCAATGATAATCTGGAATTGCATTTAGAATTAAACCTAATTTTAACTACGTAATGAAATCTATTACATTAGCTGAAATTCTTGAGTTTTCCTTTTTTGGTGCTACTCGATGTAGTGTACATTACATGTAACAGGTGATGCGCCGATGAGGGGTCTGGCGCCGGCGGGCGGTGAGCAAAAATTTTAAGGGAGGGGTCGGGTACTAAAACCACATGAAAAGCACAATTTTGTACTAAAAATTGTCAAAAATGGCTAATTTGGGCTCAAATGCAGCTAAAGAGTGTTGCTTTACTTTAGCAATTTGTGTTTGAAATTCTAAGAAATAGTAAAAAATTGATGAAAGTTGGGTCTTGTCTAAAGTCCATTTCAAAATACCGTGCACTCGGCGTTTTTTGCGAATAACTTGTTATCGGCGCGTCGGAGCGCTTTGGGCCTCATGACCAAAGTTGTAGACCAGGTCGAGCTCTGTACTGTGGTGCAACCTAATCTGCGCAACGTTCCCTTGTAACGCTAATTTGCGCAAGGGAAAAAATCGGCTTTTTCTGTAGCTGAGCTGAATGCGATTTTTTTTGTGATTCAGAATTTAGAGATCACGGGGATTTCAAAAATGTATTCATATTGCTTCTAGCTGGAACGGTTCCAGAGATATGCACCGTCAAATTTGGCCGAAAATGCTAAAAATGGCCATTTTTGGCGATTTTCAGATTTCTGGGGGGGGGATTGAAATAACTCTGGACCAACTCAGCTGATTCGGCTGAAATTCACATGTATGGTGTAAAATTTTGTTTTACGTCGATTGAGACACATAAGAACCCTGAAAAATTGGCCCTGATACCGTAATCCCGATTTTTTCAACTTTAGGTCATTTGATTTTTTCTGTTGGTATGTAGAAGCTTAACCCCTCCACTGTGGTTAAAAATGTACCTTACAGTGTTTTGAATCGATTTCAGTCCGTTCTGAAGCCATTCGAATACTGTAGTGTGTGGTCCTAGCACGAAAACTTCATTTTGTCAGTTCACGTGGTTTCTGCTTTAAGGAAATGCTGGATAGAGTAGGAACTAAGGGTTTTCGCGGTCAAGGAACCCATTTCTGACATCGCCGTAATCACAGGGTTACTGTATCTTGAGGTCCCGACACGAAAATTGTTATTTTGCGTTCATGCATGCCTAGTGCAAGGAAAGGCTATATAGAGCAGGCAATAAAGGTTTTCAGGGGTGGGGAATCTATTTATGACATAAGCATCATCGCTGGGTTACTGTATTTTGAGGTCCCGACGAGAAAATTGTTATTTTTTGCTATTTGGGTGTTTCTGTTGCAGGGGGAAAGCTGGATAAAGTAGGTAATCAAACTTATGAGTTTGTACATTCGTTCCAGGACCACAATATACAGTAATCCAGTAACATTCGCTATGCCCTGAATGAATTCGCTGACGCCGAAAACCTTTCGTGCTTGTCAATTTATCGTTTTCTTGCAACAGGAACACCCAAATAGCAAAAAATAACCATTTTCTCGTCGGGACCTCAAAATACAGTAACCCAGCAATGATGGTTATGTCAGAAATAGATTCCCCACCCCTGGAAACCTTTACTATCTGCTCTATAGAGCGTTTCCTTGCACCAGGCATGCATAACAAACAATTTTCGTGTGGGACCTCAAAATACAGTATCCCAGTGATTATAGCAAGAATGTATAACACCAAGAATGTTCCACTCGGCGGCTCGGCCGTAGTCAGCTGAGCGACCATGCGCTGCAACATAATTGCGCCTACGTAGGCGCGATCGCGACCACCTAGGCGCGATCGCGCCCACGTAGGCGCGATGCGACCACGTAGGCGCGAAATCTATGCTGCTTACCCCTGCAGAAAATAATTTCAGGCATTCGGACTCGGAGACGGAGGGAGGCAAATAGTATCCAGTATTATTTGGTATTATTTCGTATTTTCTAGGTATTTGGTATTATTTCGTATTTTTCATACCAAATAATACCAAATAGTTTAAATAACTAAACAATTAGCTTTTAAGCGATAAATTCTGCATATTTTGCGACTGTATACCATGTCAGAGCTCTTCTGTTGAGAGTTTTTTCGTTATTTCTAATTTACTAAAAGTTTAACAATGCAGATACGCAGAACAAGACGTCTCTTTACCGTTTCGGTCGGCCACCTGACTTTTCCAGCTTGAAGAAGTGGCCGTCTATTGTTCCCGGCAACAACAGCAACAGACCGAGCCTAGACCGCAAACTCACAACGTGCTTGCCCGTTTCCCGAGTCAGTGAAAAACCACCAAATTCTGCTCGTTTTCTTTCTCGGCATGACTAGATTTCTTTTAGATGCAACAAAAACTCTTCCACTGAGGCAAAACTTATATATTTTTGCTGGAAAAACAAAAAGTATGACTTTGCGCTCATTCCAAACAGCTAGCGACCCGTTTATGAACTATTTGGAATTATTTGGTATAGGAATCTGGTGTTTGGTATTTTTTATACCATTTGCATCCCTAGATGAGACGAATTTGGCTAAAGGCCTGAAATCATGTTCTGCAGGGGTAAGCAGCATAGATTTCGCGCCTACGTGGTCGCGTCGCGCCTACGTGGGCGCGATCGCGCCTAGGTGGTCGCGATCGCGCCTACGTAGGCGCAATTATGTTGCAGCGCATGGTCGCTCAGCTGACTACGGCCGAGCCGCCGAGTGGAACATTCTTGGTGTTATACATTCTTGATTATAGTTATGTCAGCAATGGATTCCCTGACCATGAAAACCCTTAGTGCCTACTCTATAGGGCATTTCTTTGCCGCAGGAACAATGTAAATTGACAAAAAGTTATTTTCGTGCCAGGACCACAAACTACAGTATTCGAATGGCTTCAGAACGGACTGAAATCGATTCAAAACACTGTAAGGTACATTTTTAACCACAGTGGACGGGTTAAGCTTCTACAAAGCAGCAGAAAAAAAATCAAATGACCTAAAGTTGAAAAAATCGGGATTACGGTATCAGGGTCAATTTTTCAGGGTTCTTATGTGTCTCAATAGACGTAAAACTAAATTTTACACCATATATGTGAATTTCAGCCGAATCAGCTGAGTTGGTCCAGAGTTATTTCAATCCCCCCCCCAGAAATCTGAAAATCGCCAAAAATGGCCATTTTTAGCATTTTCGGCCAAATTTGACGGTGCATATCGCTGGAACCGCTCCAGCTAGAAGCAATATGAATGCATTTTTTAAATCCCCGTGATCTCTAAATTCTGAATCACTAAAAAAATCGCATTCAGCTCAACTACAGAAAAAGCCGATTTTTTTCCCTTGCGCAAATTAGCGTTACAAGGGAACGTTGCGCAGATTAGGTTGCACCACAGTACAGAGCTCGACCTGGTCTACAACTTTGGTCATGAGGCCCAAAGCGCTCCGACGCGCCGATAAGAAGTTATTCGCAAAAAACCCCGAGTGCACGGTATTTTGAAATGGACTTTAGTACGGTGGGGGCAGATGCTCTGTTGCCTGTCTGCCTGCCTATATAATATTGGTGTGGTTGTGGTGGTGGTCCAATAAACTGTTTCAGTGCGAAGGAGTGACAGCGGCAGAAGTGGCTATCGATAAGCCATCGCCGAGTCTGTTGTGTTTTATGACGAAGCATTACGGACTGACAGACCCTATATGGCAAACCACCAACTATGTCGTCTACCCCGATTTCTTCCTGCCGCCTGGTACGCTTTCTCTACCTTTTCTTTACCTAACCAACCTGCCAAATTTGGCATCGCTTCAGAATCTCGCACTCAACAAGCTCCTCCTCCCTCGCCTCCTGCACCAGCACCAATCATGCCAGAGCCAGAAGAACCGGTGGCCCCGCCCACTCCGGTCGAACCGGCCAATGAGATAGCGTCGTCTCCGCGACTGCCCGTCTCTCCTCGAATGGTAGGCACGCCGGTCAGTTACCGTAGTCAGAGTCCGGTCTCCACCAACGCTCCCAATTCTCCGGGCAGACGGTCGATTTCTATGGTAGGGGACAGCAGTAAAGGGACGGCAGCCGTGGCCAAACAACGAATGGTCGCTTCTCTAGGACACCAGCCCATCTGGTGATGGTATCTTCTGCTGTGACTGTACTCAATCGTACCATCTGTACTGTATCTTCCGTCTTTGCGGTGGTTTTTCGATCAACAACACTGATATTTGATTATGGCACCTGTCTCAAATTACAAGGGTCAGATGTTTGTTGTCCTGTTTCTCGATCTTTCTGTGCAGGGCGTCTAAAAATTCTTCCGGAACCATTCTTCTTCCATTCATTTCAGAAAACCTGCACCGAACAGCTTGAAATTTCTAACTTATGTGCCAAAATACTGGAAATCGCGTGTGTAAAGTTTGGGCGCACCAGACGTCACCGAATCCTGAGCAATTCAAGTGAATGAAATTGTGTAATTTCAATACCTAACGAAATAGCGTTTAGAACGGAGACTTCTTTTTGTCCTAAATGTTAACCGAATTACTTTGAAATTAGGCGAATACCTGCCAAGCTGTGGGGTATTTTATTTTCTCAAGACTGCGCCAATCTCAGTGCATGAAATTTTAACACATAAAGTAAAATAGCTCTCTTGTTTTGCAGACATTCCCGAAATTTGAGGTCATTTGGTGAACATTTGCAGAACTGACAGAAAAACGAAAAGTTTCCATTTTTACGCCATTTCTTTAACAAACAGGTATAGAAATTACCCTTTGTCACATATTGTTGAATTCCTCTGGATTGGGTGACGACTGGTGCTCAAACTTTAACACAAAATTTCCAGGATTTTGGAAACTACACTGTACTTGAAGATTTCAGGCTATTTGGCCAAGGTTTCCTGTAATGACAACAATAGAATGCTTCCATTTTTAGGCGTCCTGTAGAATTGGGCGATGAGAAATTAGCAGAACCCCACTCAGGATTAACACTCCTTTCTTGAGAAAATAACGATAAACCTGTTTTAACGACAAATATAGTTTCCTGCCTAAGATTTCAATTCAACCCCTAACCCACTCTGCCTAGCATAGATAGGTCGAGAAATCTCTGTTTTCAGCTTGCATTGTTTGTTGCTGTGTGCAGGGACTGGCGCGCTGAGCCAAACTAATCAATAACTTTTCTAGATCTACAACAGCGTGCCAGTCCTAGCCGTGTTTAACCTCAGTCTAGCGCAATGTCATACATGTGCATGGGGGGTGCCCAGGGGGGGACAGGGGGGGACGAAAATGAAAATCTACCAAACGTTGCTAGAGGCTGCTAGAAAGCCTCCAGATCCGTTTTTAAGCCACAGAATCAATTTTGGCAACTACGCAACTACGCACCCTTCCTCCAGGCAACTACGCACCAAACCCGAAATTCTTTCAAATTTTCCTGGAAAATTTCGATTTTTTGACAATGTTTCTATCAGAAAAGTGGTTTTTTGGCAATTTTTTGTCGAAAATTTGATTTTTACCGCAAATTTTTGAATTTTAACCGAAAATTTCGCATTTTCAGCCAAAATTTTGGATAAAATTCAAATTTCCCGCCAAAATTTTGGGTGAAAATTCAAATTTCCCGCCAAAATTTGAATTTCCCACCGAAAATTTGCACCTATATCCAGGCAACTACGCACGGAGACCTGGCCGTCCCTCCCTGAGCCGCCGACCATGCACATGTATGCGCAATGTACACAATTTACCGGCTTCCCAGCGTATTATGCATAATTGACTGACTGTTTATCAGTATATCTCGCTTTACATGCAGCTGCCGTTTTTTGTACCTTTGTTAATATGATAATAGCCCTGTGATATGGCCCGTGAATGGTAAACGCTTGTGCTTTTAGCCAACTGGTTGATATTTGCCGGCTGTTCGTTAGTTGCAGTATTCTGTAATGTTGTGTTGCGTTCCTACGTTCAAGTTAGGCATTCCTGATTATCTTCGTTTCACTTCAGCATTCTCTGTAAATCACTTGTATTCTCTTCATAAATATCTTTTCTACTCTTATAGTTTACATGTAGAGGATAAGTAAAAAACAGCCCAGCAGACTAACCGAAATTCGCAACCGATTTGAAAGACTGTTAAAGTATTTATTAAGATATTCTGCTTAGTTTTTGAGGTATTTTCCCTCAAACTCAACAGTGATTTTGGCAGTGAACAAATGGGATTCCGTTGCACTTCATAATCAAACAGATTCCTACTGCTGAGGGTTAACGTAATCAGCCTTTTCTGTTTTATGATGAACTGCAACAGAATAATAAAAATCGCTCTTTTTCATTGTCAAAATCACTGTTTTTAACTTTGAGGCAAATGTCAGGAACGAAAGCAGAGTATCTTAATGAAAATTTTCACCAATCTTTCAAAAATTTATTTTACTTTCAGTCAAAAAAGATTTACCAAAATCAGTTGAGAGTTACATTGCTGCAGCAAGATATCTGCAGGGTTGTTTTTTGACCGACCCTGTACAAGTTGAAGTACGTTGCGTATCTTTTTGACGTTGTTGTTGTTCTTGTTGACCTCTGAAGGGGCGGAGGTAGTGATAGATGAGGAAGGAGTGGTGACGGGAAGCGGTAAAAGGGAGCGACTGGAATTCATAGAAGCGCACGGATCGGATTGTGCATCGGAAAGGTGAGCAGAAGAGGTACAAGACTAACGGGAATGCGTGACAGAAGTAGGTTTTGACTTGGCCTTGCGACGAGTAGAGTGGGTAGAGGAAGGAGAGAGCTGAATGGGTTGGCGCTTCGGCCTCATACACAACACAAAAAATGTATGAATGTTTATTTATTTCACGGAAAAACAAAGAATGAACGTCAGAATCAACATCATACTGTAGCATGCAACTAGATGACAGGCGGGCTGGGCCGATCGACCGGCTCAAGGGCCCTCTCCCTCAAAAAACTTGATAGATCCACTGCGGTCAATTTAGTACAAAAATTTTGGAGTGATGAGGCATTTGCAACGTCTAGTAAGTTGTTCCAAATTGGAACAACTCTAATCGCGAAGAAGGTTTTGCGCAGTTCTAGACGGAGTGTGCATAACGTATATCTTAAAGTTGTGCCCCCTAGTGCCCCTGGTTAGTCGGTGCGCAGGTAAAAATGTCTTTCATCGGCAAATCCACCAAGTCATTATTGACCATCTTAAAGACCATACTTCGACGTTCCTCTAATGATTTCCTTTTCAGGAGAGCTAGACGGAGAAGCTCATACTGTATGTGTAGCCTTCACCAGAACAAAAGCAGCAGTCTACACAACTTGTATGACATTATTGCCGGTTGGGCAGAAAAGTAGTCTACACTTTTCTCGCAATAGACCGCTGAATGCGATAGAAATGCAGGGGTTTGTGTAGAGACTGGCCATGGCGCACACCACCAACACTCTCAGCAGCCACTCGGCCCTCTGGTCGGTGAAGATGATCCAGCCGAACCCGATCGTCTCTCCGATGGCTGTGGCGCTCAGCAGAAAGCCCTGCACCGCCACCCGAACTTCAGTGCCGATCGCCTCTGAATCATTCAGTTACACTTTTTACTTTTCACCATTCTTAGCTGCGTACCTTGAGTTTGAAACGGCGACTGTAACCGGTGCCAAATTAGAGCAATCAGACATATTCCATAGAGAATCAGCAAGGATAAACCGGTGAGAAATCGAGTGAGAAATATGCTGATGTTGCGGATGTCCGGTAGTATGGAAACATTGCTCATTCGTTCGTAGGTAGGCATTCCAAATTCCCTTCCTCCAGTGAAGCGATACTGAAACACAGTGCTGCATTTTTTTGTGATTTTCGACAGATTATAAGTTACTGAATTTAGTCGAAGTCCACGTTTATTGTCATACCAAATTCAAACCCTTTTTTTGTCGTTTTGAAAATTGAAATTTGAAAAATGGTGTCGAATCCTGCAGTAGTTTGTCCAAAAATAATTGCAAATTCGAAATATATGGTAAGCGTTCGGTTTATAAATTATAATACTAAGACCGCCCGACATTTGTCCCCCTGTACCTGTCCATTTTTGTGTAAATACGTGAGAACGAAGCAAATACCAACACACCACTGCAAGAGAAGTACCGTTCGCGTATGGGATGACCTCCATAGCTGAAATCATTGTAGTTTACAGTCTTTTACTACATGTACTGTATGTACAGTATACTGTTGGAATGTCCGATGGAACCTGGATCTATTAATAGGTTTTTAACCAGGACTTGAATCTGAATCTGAACCTATTTTAATTGAGCCGGACTTGAACCTCTCCCGTTTTATTGGGCTTACTTTAATAGGTTCAGATTTTGAGAGCAATGTTAGGCAGAATTCGTTAAATTTACGGCTCGATTGCACAGAAATTTAATGTTTTCATGTTTATATAACTTTTTCAAACTGAAAATGTCGGAAAGAAAAGTACTACGCCATAAAAAATCTGATCTGGGTCTTTCACTGGACTGCGAATGGACACGCTTATATGGTTCAGAAAAGTTGAAAACAGTGCAAATTTCTACAGTTTTTGATAATACCAGTGGACTCTAACTTAAACCTATTATCAGGTTTTTTAGAAGATGGACTTGAACCTGAAATTCCCGTTGTTGGACTTGACGTGAACCTGAACCTGTTTTTTTAACCCCCGACATTCCAACAGTAGTACTGTACGTAGTCAACCCTTTCACTGTTAGATAGCAAAATTTTAGTAAATTGGTGCAGTGTTAACTTTTCCACAGCAAGTGTTACGCCCAACTGGGTACAAGAATAAGTCTACCGTAATTCGGAGAGGGTAGAGCATAGCCCAAGCTCTGTTGACACCGAGCCCCACCAGCGCAATCTTCTGTGCCACGACCAGATAGTAAATGTAAGCATGATAAATGTTCCAACTGGCCGTCGGCCATATTTTACTGCCAGCGCCAAACCAGATCCAGACAGACAGTGGCACTGTGATTGCGTGCACTGCATCTCTGACTGCCAGGGAGAGAAGGACGCGGAAAAAGGGGGTCTGCAGTGATTGGTCGCGTCTATGCCGAATCAGCAGGTAAACCAGGGTTAGACTGACAGGCAACGACAGAAATGCCAGCACGTACTGACTCAGAATCAGACCGCTCAGCTGCAATTCCATATGGCTGTCTGTTTGTCTGTTTGTGAAGTTCGTCAGTCAGTCAGTTAGCTATTTCTGTTAGCAAAATTGTTGGTTCTGCACGTTTCCTGGGCTTTAATCAGCACATTTGTACAGAAAGCATGTTTATGAAGAGAGGTGCATAAATGTGTATGTCTCTCTGCTCATTAGGCACATTTGATTTTCAGTTGAACAGGTGCGTACATTCTTGGATAATCACGTAGCAAGCAGCAGGAAAGGAAGGAAATTGATGGAGAACTCTTACTGTCCTAGTCCTAGTATGTACGTAATGAAAATCGCTTATAAATAAACAAATTAAAAAGGTCTAGGTAAGCAATTAAGAAAACAAAAATGCTAAATGCATTTATACAATGTACATACTCAATATTTTTATGTAGTCTACATAAGGTACAGCATTGTCTAAAGAAACATACCGTTGAACAAAATTTAGCACTGTCTCAATTTTAGTGTCTAGAGACAGGAATTCAGATTTATTTTGCGTCGCGGCGCTGCATTTTCTTGCAAATCTGTGGCGGTTCTTTTTTTGCACGAGTTCCGGGTGACTTGCTACGGATTTTCTGCTTAGAAGATACATCGCTGGTCGTTCCCAGTATTGGGTTTGATGCTACGAAGCGTGTAGCGTTGAACGCTTTTCGAATGATTCGCGGTCTGCAAAAATGTTATCTTTTTCATACTAAAAATATAAGTAAAACTCACCGTTTAAATTTGGCAGCTGATTTTTCTTCTTCTGTTTGGACCTGCTCTGAATTGTCCATCCTTTTCTGTCAACCTTTCGTATCAGCCTGTTTCTTGGCTAGCCGCCGATCACATATACATGTTACCTTTACTAGCACATTACATTAGCTTTCAGCTTTATAGGAAATTGTCGATAAGAATTAGTGTAAGCCATCAAGAAGCCGCAATCTGGTTATGTTCGATAACAGTAAATCATTTATATAACCGAAATTCTGTTTGTCAATAACCTTTCAGTAATCAGTTTGGACTGAAATTTGCGTGTTGAAAGTGTCTTAGCCTAGTAAATAAAGATGATACAACCAAATCAGTAATTTTGCGTTATGCTGCGAAGCAGAAAAATGAGTACTAAGCCCGTTTTTAAAAGATTCGTCAGTGCATTTTGATCGTTTTGGCAGTTGCGCACGAGACAACGTCGTTCTCTGATTTGGACTGGGGTTGCGAATATTATTTCCCGACCCCACGAAAAACGAATTTTGGTTCCGTTCAATAGTGCTTGCACGCTTTGTTGACAGTGCAGTACAAAATGTATTTCGATTTATTGCTGCTAGTGTTGTTACAATACCAAAATTTCCGTTTGACTATGACTATGACTACCACTCGTTTGAGTACAATACCAAGGTAGTCAAATTTGACTATATTGTAGTCAAACCGTTTGACTACCATGGCCACAGGTTTGACTACTTTGACTACTTTTTGAGACATGGCAAAGTTGACGTTTTCAGCGAATTATAAGCTTCAGTCACCAAGTGTCAGTCAAAAATGACTTTGACTGAGCGCACAAAGTGTTTACTTGAAATAAACAGTATAGTTAACTGATAAAAATTAACCCAGAACTGTTTAATTTTCAAAAATTTCAATCTAAAAAGCATCTTTCGGAAAGATAGCGCAAAAATAGGCAAATACCCGGTTTAGTTTGGTGTAAAATCAAAGTAGTTTTTGATTTTTCTCTTGTTCTTCTTTGCTCCATAAAAGAGGTATTGCACTGTATGTCATAATTTTCACCCTGACCAAACTGTTTAATTTGCCTAGCATCAAGCAGAGATTTGCTGACTGACAACTAGTGTTGTTATGACTACTAGTCAAAGTCAAAGTCATAGTTAATACTTTTGTAATATCGCAGTCAAACGGACAGGTAGTCAAAGTCAAAGTTTGACTACCTTCGTTACCATAAATACGTAGTCAAACGAAGACCAAGTAGTCAAACCGTTTGACTATGACTACATTTTGTAAAAAGCAGCAGGGTTTTCACCTGCATTTTACCGCTTTTTTGCTGTTCGCAACTAAATATTTTACAAACTTGTTACGTTTCAAAGAACTTTAGAACACTAAGACCAAACAATTTCTTTTCAAAAAATTTTGAATCAATGACAGGTGTCAGTCAGTGAATCTCTGGTTGATGCAAGATTTTCCGTGAGGAAGGGTAAAAAATGACATACTCTAAGAACAGTAAAATACCTTTCTAAAAACGTTTTGCGGAGCAAAGAAGATCATGAGATGAGATAACTCAAGAATTCTCATGCTTTCACATGGAAAAAAGGCGTTTTGTTCCATTTTTACCGCTATTTTTCTGCAGCATCTTTTTCTTTTGAATCGAAAATTTCGACAGAAAAACAATTATGCACTCATGCGTCCATTTTTGCGGCTAATTATACAACTAATTTCGAAGTAAAGTATTTACGGATGCAATGACAGCCATTTAAGGTGACTGAACCTAACAAATCACTGAATATGTTTATTTGGCTCTGTTTCAAAAAGTAGTCAAAGTAGTCAAACCAGTTGGTCGTAGTAGTCAAATGGTTTGACTACGATATAGTCAAATTTGACTACTCTGGTATTGTACTCAAACGGGCGGTAGTCATAGTCATAGTCAAACGGAAATTTTGGTATTGTAACAACACTACTGACAACCCATACATATAACAGGTCATCCGCCGAAGGGGAGATGGGGGTAGCGTTGTCAAGTAAATTAGTTGAGGAATTTACTTGCTTTTTAATTTACTTGCACCTCCACAAAATAATTTACTTACTTTTTAATTTACTTGCCCCAGTTTACCAACAATTTAATTTGATTTTAATTTACTTTCAACTTTTAATTAAATTCTAATTTACTTTTCCATACAAAAAGTTATGGAAAAGACCCTAAAATGATTGAATATGTGAGTACCGATTTCCGCTAAACTGCAAACACTATGAAATCTAACTCCATCGTTTTGTTAACCTCTTCAAATAGTGTCATCGTGTTCTCGGCAAAACGCAGTTGTTCGTTCAATGCCCTTTAATTACTTTTTTCTAGGGACAGCAGATACCATACAACTCTTAATTTGCCAAACCAGAAACAGTACAGGAACAGCAGACGAAAAGCTAATAGATACCTAATGCTCTTTTTCAATGACAAGTTTCATGTTTATGAAACAAGCGTGCTTTCACGTATCGGTGGTTACTCGAAACTATAGTTGTTTGACTGTACTGTACATACATTAGTGCAGGATTTGAAGCGACATTTTTGAGAAACAAGTTTTGACAGTTGAGAAACCAGCAAATCACCAGTTTTCGTTTCTGCAACCAACACGTACATACATACAGTAAGGTGTATAGGTATCTGTTCTCCTGACCAATCACTACATTGTATGAAGAGGGAAATCCGTTGGTTTGTTTATAACTAAATTAAGGGGCGAAAATGTCTATTCTCATGTTTTACAGACTTTTGGTGAAATGTCTCGCTAGTTCAGTTCAGTTCCTAATGCTACTCGCCAAGAATATGATTTCAAATTTCCTGTTTTGTTTGGTTGGACAGGTCAAGAATAGATCAGGAATATCACAAAATTTCAGAACGAAACTATGAGTTGCATGGTATCTGCAGCACAGTAGATGAGTTTCCAACAGGGAGAGCATATGTGGTGCAGTCAAACAGATAGACAGAAAGAGCACAGAATAACAGCAAGTAGCTTGCGAGAGCCGACAACAACCGCAGATCGAATGGTCAGTGAAGCAAATTAGAAGTAAAATAGAAGTAAATTAAAAGTAAAATTTTCGGCCTTTTCAATCTAATTTAATTTACTTTTTACTTGCTTCGTCATTTTTCTCAGAGATTTAATTTTATTTTAATTTACTTGCCATTTAATTTACTCTTCGTAAGTAAATTATTTTCGAATTTAATTTGATTTTAATTTTAATTTACTTGACAACGGTAGATGGGGGTTGGGGGGTCTGGTGACGGCGGGAGATGTTTGGCTAAAAATCGCCAAAAATCGCTAACTTGGACTGAGATACAGCTAAAAAATCCTGTTTTGCAGGCGATTATACCATTTTTTGTGTCTGAAATCGTAAAAAATCGCTAAAATTTGTTCAAAAAATTATCTGCCAGCAAAATCTGAGGGGGCTCGGGAAAATCGTCTCGGTAGGGGGTCCCCATCCGAGGGGTCTGGCCTAACTCGGATGGGGGCAGACCCTCTGTTACATGTATGCTGACACCTGTTATCAGTTCACAGTTTTAGAGAAAAGGGTTGTTTGTCTTCTAAAGAGCTAAAATGAAACGAATTTATAAAATATTTAGTTGCGAAGCGTAAAAATGTGGAAAATATGCTTGAAAAGCCGCTGCTTATAAGAAAATGTAGTCATAGTCAAACGGTTTGACTACCTCGTCTTCGTTTGACTACGTATTTATGGTAACCAAGGTAGTAAAACTTTGACTTTGACTACCTGTCTGTTTGACTGCGATATCACAAAAGTATTAACTATGACTTTAACTTTGACTATAGTCATAACAACAGTAATTGCTGCACGGTCTGAGCGATGCCAGTAAATTAAAGGAAAAATGTAGAAATGTGACGGTCAACTGGATAAACGATGCGTCCGACAAATAATTTCCCTAATGGTCAAGTGGCAGTCTAAAAAGGACCCAATCAAACCAACTCATAGCAACGCCCGACTCGCTTGGCTGTGTCAGTTACTTGCTCGCGTCGACCGATTTGAGATGAACGCACTTGTAGTATCAGTCGTTCTACTCTCACTTGCCTTCACTGCACGTGCCAGAGCTCGAATACGCCGTACACGGAAAGGCAGTGGCTCTCCCACTAGTACGTACCTAACTTGGTCTTTTCATTGTCAGTCTTACATAACCCCTTTTCTCGTAAACACACTTCCGCATTCAATCTTTTGTTCGCATGCAATTCTACCAAACTTTCTGTTCGATTCTGATTCTAAAAGAATGTGCATTTTTAGTTTCCTTCTGGACACCAAAAGCTGAAACTGAATATTCGTCCCGTAGCATCTCGAGCTTCTCGGAAAATTTTCAAACTTTCGCAACCGGTGCGGCAGTAGCTTATCTGGGAGGCCGGAGTGTCAAGTATTTTTACGCCGATCGGAATAGCCACAATTATGAGGTTAGCAATTTTTCATTGAAAGAAAACACGTCTTATAATCATAGTTTAGGAAGAAGACGGGATATGCAGGGCAGTAGTTGATCCGGAGGAGCTGAAATTTGACAAGACAACAACTAATGAGACCGTAACTGAGACTATAGACAAAGATGAAGTGCAAGTGTACTTTCTGTAAGTACAAAAGATATAGTTTATCAACCTTTTCGCGAGCACTGACCCAGTTTCGGTTCGCCTACTTATGAGAAACAGCGTTTTGTTCGCTGAGACTGTGACAGACTGACGAACACAAAGCAGGGAAGACAAATGTAAGACCAGCCGAACGCATAGCGAACAAGAAAAGGCGGACACAATATTTTTGTGCGTATAATAGGCTCCAACTTTGTTAGACCAGAACAGGTTGAAAAATTAGCATTTTTTAGATGTGATAACCGTTGCTGTGATACTGAATGCTGTGTTCCAAACATATGGGCTTTCGTTGGAGTCAGGTAGGTAAAGATTTCAGTAGTGATGCCAATACATCAAGCACTATGTACAGTACGTACACCCACATCCACAAAATACACAGATGAGAAGTCATTTTTATCTTCTATTTTGTTCATCAATCAATCAATCAATCAATCAATCAATCAATCAATCAATCAATCAATCAATCAATCAATCAATCAATCAATCAATCAATCAATCAATCAATCAATCAATCTTCCTTTTTAAAGCCAGACACCTCTAAAACGGCTTAGGCAGAAGCAGTAAAACAAATAAAACAAAGCCTATGCTATATGTAAAAACATGTTGTTACTGTCTGATAGCAAACTCTTGAAACGAATCACCAGTAAGAAACTTTCTAAAACCGCCCAAATTACTTAAAACAACAGACTGGGGTGAGGTATTTCAGATGTGAAAGGCTCAAGCTGTTCGTGACGCCAATAGAGGTAGAAAACACTCAGTATTGAGCTTTTGAGTATAAACCAACACTAAAATGTCTCATTTATTGGTACTTTCATTTTTCCGATCATGCTAGTTGGTTATATTCTGGGGTAGGTAGGGGCTACTGTACGCAATAGGAATGCAGGTATATTTGATTATTAGTTTAGCTTTCAGTCTGGGAGTGATGCTGATAGTGGCAACTGTGATAATCGTCTGTGTGGTGTGTGTGAAGAAGAAGAAGAAAGAACAGACAACGGTTGTCGAGCAACACAGCGCTTCGCTGACGCGGGCCAAGGAAGAATCGCTCGAACAAGACTACTGACACCACTAATACAGAATTGATTATAGTTAGTTGACCAACTTTCTTGTACAGATAAACACAACATCGAAGCTATTACGCAGAAGTTGTTCTGTTTTCAGAGTAATCGGGACTGCCTTGGCGGCTCTTTTAGTGCACCGGCACTTGCTCTCAATACGGTCATTCTATGAAATTCTATCATACATGTAACAGGTCATCCGCCGATGGGGAGGGGTTGGGAGGTCTGAGCCCAAATTCTAAGGGAGCTGGTTGGGTACTAAAAAAGGCTCAAAAATCGCAATTGTGAGCAAAGTCGCTAATTTTGGCTCAAGTACAAGTTAAAAACCGCTGTTTTACAGGCGATTCTACAATTTTAGTGTCTGAAATAGTAAAAAATCGAAAAATTAGCTAAAAAAATTAGTTCCGCTACTAGCCGAAGACAACCTCCACCACTCGCTGCTTCCCAGAATGTGCCGACTCCAATAGTATTTGGCCGAAGATAAGCTGTGCGTGTGCGAATCCTGAGAGGCAGGTTGAATGGTCAAACGTTATACCTTTAAGAAGTACAGTTTTACAGGCGATTTTAGTACCTGAAATTCTAGAAAAAATGTAAAAATTTGCTGAAAAAATTACTTGTCAGGAAATATGAGGGAGCGTCGAAAAATCAACTCGAGGGCCTAAACCGGCTTAATCCTAAACCTGTAACCTACCAGCTGTTACACGAATGCATGAATAATACAGAATCACAAGACAATCTATGTGGCGATCTCTTAATTGGTGGTTATAGACAGCTAGAACAACAGAAATACGTATTTATTTTTTAGATAATCGTTGTAAAGAAACTTCTCGACCGCCATATACACCTAACAATGAAGAAAGAAAACACTAACAGCAGTACCACAGAAAGAAAAACAAGTAGTATGTAAGAAATAGTTAGGCTAGGAATGGCTAAACGCACAGAGAAAGTAAAGTTCCATCATCACAGGCGATCACAGCGAAACAGGAGGGAGACCGACGACATTGCAGAACTAAGAATAAAACCATTCCAAATTAATAAAACTGCTCTTCATCAATCTTGATCTTCCCAAGCGGCGTCATCCCAGCTGTCCGTCTAAAACCAACCAACTGTCAATCTGTTTTCACATAAAGCTAAGCTACAGTAATCTACCGTATCGGTCAGAGTCATCTGGAACATATTGGCCGGCTTAGGAGGAGCGTCAAACAGAGAGGCACTGGAAGGGATGTTGGGTTGCATATCTGCGAAGAAGTCCACTTCCTCTTCCAGTTCCGTAGGAGACGGGCGTTTCTCCACTTCCAACGCCATAACGTCGAACTCGGCGCCGAGAAAGTCGTCCCCGCCGGTGCTGGTGCGTTTGCGCTGCGATGTGCGAACAGAGAGGGGCGGTTTGTCCACCACTGAGGCAGGAGGGTGGGAAGAAGGGCTTTGTTGTGGTTGTTGACCAGCCGGTTCCCAGTCGGTCCAGTCGGGGTCGGAGTCGTTGGTGTCTTCGGCTACGGCCGTTCGCGGTCTAGAGGTTTCTTCCGTCAGTACTGTTGTCAACACTGCTAAAATGAAGCTTTGTTTGGTCTGTTATAAAAATATTGCTTGCCGGCAGACCGGCATTTTATTCGTTGTTCTTCAGACACGGGATAGTATTTCGGCTGATGGGGGGTAGGAGCGCCTGATGCGGGGGCTGAGGGGATGGTAAGCCAAAAAAGTCCTATTTTTTGGCTAAAATCAAAGGTTTTTGCTTGTTTTTCGTTAAGATAAGCTATTCTAAGCTCATTTACACCTAATCTAAGCATACTTTCATCGTAACTTTCTATACAAAACTCTTCAAACATTTCCTGAGGGGGTATAGTAGTAGTTTATTCGAAGGAGAACAGGAACAGAATCCACAGGGAAATTAGTAACTCAACCAAACAGGGGGTGACACAAGATACGGAACCATACATGGGCGGGGGGGTCTGGGGGGAGGGGGGTTGCCCACCCCCAACGTGGGCGCGACCCCCCCCAAACGACCCCACCTGAAGCTGACTTTTGTTCCTGACCCCACGCACCAAAATGGCCGCGACCCCCCAAACCGGCAGGCCCACCCCCAATTTTTCGGATTTTGACTACCCCAACCCATTTTTCCGGCCCATGTACGTATGTACGGAACACCCCAGATCATACATGGGCCGGAAAAATCCGGAGGGGGGGGGGTGGGGGGGTTGAGACCTCGGGGGGGGGGGGGCTCCCCACCCCGAAAAAAGGCCAAAAAACGCCTATTTTGCCTTAAATAAGCGAAAATTTCTCCCTCCGGGAGGGGGGGTGGGGGGGGGTTAGCCGGCGAGGGGGGGTATGGAGTATGTTTGGACGGCCGAGGGGGGGGGGGGTATGGCCGGCCGAGGGGGAGGGGTATACCCCCCCGTACCCCCCCGGCCCATGTATGCCCCAGATAATGCAACACTAACACTGACTAAACCCTAGCGACGGGGTAGCGGCCGGTTGAGGGGTCAGAGCCTACCCCTCAGCCCCTTTGCCCATGTCTGGTTTTGTTACGGTCTGTACGAACATTTCGTGCGTATAAATTAAAATCACCTTTTCTATGTTTAATAATAATTATCTAGGCGGCTACCTTTGTAAGGAGGAAACTTGTTGCGTAAATAATCGCATCTCATGATGCTATCGCCGTTTTAGCACAAATTTTTGTTTGTAATCTGTTGTCCATAACTAAAAGTTGTAAAAAGTGCGCCATACAAAAGTTCTTCGCACACGGATGTTTTTAGATGGCATTTTTCTAAGTTTTGTTGGAATCAAGTGCGGTTTTTGCGTAAATTCGTGCGTAACAGGTCATGCTATCGGCGGTTTTAGCATAATGTTTTTGCTGTAGCGTGAATTTTTGAAAACCATTGGCCATATCTAGTTTGATGTAGCGCCGGTTATCCAAAGCTGTTCTGTTGCCCATAACTAAAAATGGTATCAAGTGCGCGATAGAAAAGTCCTTCGCAGGCGGCTGTTATTAAATCGCATTTTCTAATTTTTTCATGAAATCTAATGCGGTGTTTTGATCAAATTGTCATATCCGGTCATGCTATTTTCGTTGTCGTAATGCCAATTATTAAAAAAATGGTTGCCCATACCTACTTAGAGAGAGTCTAAGCAGAGTGTTTCTAATAAATCGGTTGATTTAAGGAGAGTTGACTGTAAAACCAAACTGTACCAGGAGTCAAAGTTTGGTCGGGCGTTCGAGCCAGACTATTCTGAGCAACCAGTTCCTTCCGCTCCTTTCGTTTGGCTTCCATCAGTTGTCTGCGCTCCTCCGCCTTCTGACTCTTCAGTTGTCTCCGCTCCTCATCTATCTCTGCTGCGCTGTAAAAACAAACAAAAAAGCTGTCTAGGAAGAAGAAAGCAGAACAGACAGACAGTCCCACCTTTTGTCCTCCACCAGCGCTTGTTTAATATTTTTCAGTGGGGCCGCCGGCCGCGGCGGCACGAACGTTAGGCCGCCTTTATCCTAAAACACCATCTCTCTCTAATATCAGATTGCAATCATCAACAACGTCACAACTGACATGGCCGAAAACGCAAACATTGTGCAAATAGCAGAGCGGCCTAAGAACGGGTGTGTGTACAAAGGTGCCGGAAATCTAACTGATAAAATATGCAGGCAGGCAGTAGTACCCTAGGTTTTCCTTCAGCAAAATATTTGCAGTGGTCGAGTCCCGTGACCGTGGCCGCGCCGAGAACCGGCACCAGGTCGGCCAGACTGCGCATGCTCGCCGACACGATCCTCTCGTCGGTGTCTTTCATGCCGAGCAACAACTAGAAATTTGCATACAGCGGTACCACTCCTTTTCTAGAGCCACAGAGCGCGAAAATGGCGCCAAACGGTTCGAACGGCTTGGCCTGCTGCGACGGATCAGAGATAAACGGTCCGACGAATCGTGCCAAGACCACTCGAAACGACTGGCGCCATTTTCAAACCTCTGGCAAAATGACTTTCTGCAGAGTGTCCCGGTCGAACCCGGGCACATAGCGGTCGAAATAGGCCAGCAGAGACAGACGCACTGAACTCTCGTGAACTGCGAAAATGCGACTCAACTCTGGCACGACGTAGCGTTGAAAGAGAGCTCTGGGCAAAATGCCCGCCACCTCGGCTGTGGCTTCATCTTCTGCAATTCAGATGGTTACAAGCGGCATTTTGACTGCTACAGACAGATAGACAGGCAGCCACTACCTTTAACAGTCAAGAGCGAAGGGAGCACTGAGCGGACGGCTTCGTATTCAAGCAGCACATAGCGAGAGAGCAATGGCTTTATCAGACGTCGGGCCACCACTTGAGCCGGCAAGGAACAGAGCTGAGGCACGAGAGAGCTGTAATTGTGATTTATACAGTCAGGGAAATAACAACATATATGGTATCAGTACTCATATATGGAAACGGTACCATATATGGTACCGGTACACCTTCAAGTGGTAATGGTACCACTTCCTTATATGGTACTGGTACCATATATGGTACCGGCACCATATGGTACCCCTTCGATCGAGGCCTCAGGTGGTACCATATATGGTACCGGTACCATATGGAAACGGTACCATATATGGAACCGGTACCATATATGGTACCCCTTCGATCAAATCATAAGGGGTACCATATATGGTACCGGTACCATATATGGTACAATTTCGATCGGGGCCTCAGGTGGTACCATATATGGAAACGGTACCATATGGAAACGGTACCATATATGGCACCGGTACCATATATGGTACCCTTTCGATCGAGGCCTCAGGTGGTACCATATATGGAAACGGTACCATATATGGTACCCTTTCGATCGAGGCCTCAGGCATACATGTAACAGGGGGTCTGGAGGGTCTGCCCTCCCACCCGACTTAGGCCAGACCCCCCGGATAGGGACCCCCCGAGACCGAGACGATTTTTCTGACCCCCCCTGTTTGTTGTTGTTATTTGTTGTTACCCCAGTTACCCCAGTTACCTAAAGAAGACAGTTTTTTCTTCCGAATTCTTGATCGGCAGAAGTTGTAGGAAGTCCAAAATAACACTCAAACTATTGCTGCAACAAAACAACAGCAAGGATAGTTTTTGTTTCAGCCAACAATTTACCTGAACTCAGTAGAGTTTTCCAGAGCGCCTAACTGCGGCCTTCTAGTGGCGTCGTCGGCAGTTAAAGCATCGATCAGCTCGGTTAATTGCTGTTTCTGATCACAGGGAATGCTCTCCTCGAAATAAGGCAACAAATACTCGACTAATTTTCCAAAACCATACGAGTCTCTTGCATGAGGGGGCGCATCCTTTTGCATTATTTGCTGAAATAGTCAAATGCTTTATAGCCCATCGATCCATAAAATTTGCTAAACCCCGACCGAGTATTAGCAAACGTACCTGATCTTCAGGGGGAACGAATGCAGTTTCCTTAACAGTTTTAGCAAAGTCGCTGGCAACCCAGTGACGAGAGTTCTCCAGTCGCTGGCCACATTCGAAGCTGCCCAGTTTCCACTGACCGTCCGGACACAGAAAGACGGCTGACGGCGATATGTTGTTGTGACACCTGCCCGCCTAAACCACCACCACCACCACCATCACACAAACTGCAGCAATATTTAATAATTAGAATTAGGTTCTAACCTACTAAAACACGTAACCCGTTTCGAGTGCAACAAAACAATAACAGTTATGGGCATACATGTAACAGGTCATCCGCCGATGAGGGGAGGGGGGTTGGGGGGTCTGGCGCCGGCCGGGGGGTCTGAGCCAAAATTTTGGGAGGGGGGTAGGGCACTAAAAAACGCTCAAAAATCGAAAAAATCGCAATTTTTGGAATAAAAATCGTCAAAAATCGCTAATTTGGGCTGAAATACAGCTAAAAGTGCTGTTTTGCAGGCGATTTTGGCAATTTTTGTGTCTAAAATTGTAAAAAATCGCAAAAATTTGCTCAAAAATTTACTTGCCAGCAAAATCGGATGGGGGGTCGGCGAAATCGTCTCGGGGGGGGGGGGGGCAAATCCGGGGGGTCTGGCCTAAGTCGGGTGGGGGCAGATCCCCCAGACCCCCCTGTCATGTATGGTTATGGGGAGACATGCCTAAGAGTATAAAAGGGAATAGCATTTATTGGACTGAATTCTTTATGACTATCGATCGATCATAAGTATGTACAGGGTGTGCCAAAAAAAAACAACCCAGCAGAGTTTTTGCTGTAGCAACCGCAAATCTGAACCGATTTGAATGAATCCTTTTTTAAATGAAAGATAAATAAATTCTTGAAAGATTGATGTAACGTTTATTAAGATAGCCTGCTTCCTGAGATATTTTCCCTCAAAGTCAAAACAGAGATTTTGGCAGTGAACAAGAGTGATAAACACAACCCAGCAGATTGTTTACTTTTGCAACCATGAATCTTAACCGATTTGAATGAATCCTTTTTTAATGAAAGATTGATAAATTCTTCAAAAATTGGTGCAATTTTTATTGAGATTCACTGCTTAGTTCTTGAGATATTTGCCCTCATATATAAGTCAGAAACAGATTTTGGCAAAGAACAAGAGCGATTCCGTTGCACTTCATAATAAAGCAGATTCCTACTGCTGGGGGCTAATGACAGTTTACTGTTGAAGTGAACCGAGTTTATGTATCACCAGTAAAGCCTCCAATAGCCCTCAACAGTAGCAGCAAGAATATATAACACCAAGAATGTTCCACTCGGCGGCTCGGCCGTAGTCAGCTGAGCGACCATGCGCTGCAACATAATTGCGCCTACGTAGGCGCGATCGCGACCACGCAGGCGCGAAATCTAGGCTGCTTACCCCTGCAGAAAATGATTGCAGGCGTAGCGCCAAACTCGTCTCGTCGTTTTTTGCAGTTTGTAGAAAGAAAGGCCAACTGCCTTACCGCCCTAAGTCAGTTAAGGGACTCCAGGACAAGAAAATACTGTACTTGTACGACCCGACGCACACGCTTAGCAAAAGACGTTTGTCAGACCAAGTTCTTTGTGCGCTCTTTTCATAATGACGTCACACCAAACTGATAATCTCATGCGTAAGCTATTCAGATAGTTGAAACATGGCGTTCTTTAGAAGCATGTACTGACATAACAACCGGAACGAACTCATGGCATGAGAATTTTATTTCTCCTCCTCCGAGTCCGAGCGACTGAAATCATTTTCTGCAGGGGTAAGCAGCATAGATTTCGCGCCTGCGTGGTCGCATCGCGCCTACGTGGTCGCGATCGCGCCTACGTAGGCGCAATTATGTTGCAGCGCATGGTCGCTCAGCTGACTACGGCCGAGCCGCCGAGTGGAACATTCTTGGTGTTATATATTCTTGGTAGCAGGAATCCGCGTTATTACGAAGTGCAGCGGAAAAATAAAAATTCCCTCTTGTTCACTGCCAAAATCACAGTTTTGATTTTGAGAGTGAATATCGCAGGAACTAAGCAGAGTACATTAATAAACATTACATCAATCTTTCAAGAATTTATTTACCTTTCATTTAAAAAAGGATTCATTCAAATCGGTTGAGATTTGCGGTTGCTACAGCGAAAAATCTGCTGGGTTGTTTTTTTTGGCACACCCTGTATATGGCAGCAGCATTAAAATCCCAATTACTTTCGTTTCATCTGAACAAAAGTCATCTTTGGCAATAAATGGCTTCTATGCAAAACAAAGAGTATACGTGCAAGCAAGTAAAAGAGGGCTGAGGGGTTGATCCCCTCAACAATTCCTAGGAAGAATTTTCTGTAGAAAATTATGATAAAAGTATGCCTAGATTAGGTGTAAAGGAGCTTAAGCTATTTTAGCGAAAAATTAGAGGCGGTCAGGAAATTATTGCAAACCATTACCAGGGTGAGGGGGTCTGAAAATGGGCAAAAATGCGACTACATAATATTTGCACGGCCCAAAAAGAGGTGCTCTATTTAAGGAGCGCTGCATACCTTATCATGAGCAAAGACCAAGGCTTGGAGTATGTTTTGTAGTCCGGCAAAGATTTCAACCGAGTCCAGGTCTTCCAAAGTCAGATCCAGTGGTCGCACGCGCTCGGTTATGACAACTGCCTCCACTGCATTCAGTGTACTCGCCATATACGACACAACCGACGGGTGACGCAGTTGCTTCAGAGTCTAAGCATATTTCTGGCCTCACACAGCTAATACTCTCAGCCTCTTAACGCCGTTTATGTTACCGGCACCCATAGTCAGGGGCAGAAGGGTACCATATAGGGCGCCGATACCAGATAGGGTGACGGTAGGTACCATATGTGGTACCCCCACAGTCCCCGAACGTAGGGCTAGGGGCACCATTTATGGTGCCAGTACCATAACCGGCGTAAAGTGCCTGATTGTTATCATATGGTCCGGCCTGCCCTTATAAACGCTTTTCCACCTCCCCTGATTTTTCCTGCCAACAATTTTTAGGCAACTTTACAATTTCATACACTAAAATTGACTATGTAAACCGTTATTTTTAGTTGCATTGGAGCCCAAAATATATCGCTTTTGAGAGCTTTTTAGCCCAAAATATGCACTGACTTTTAGCTATTTTTACCCAACCCCGAATTTTGGCCTAGTGCCGCCCTGTCGTGTCGCGATATAATATTTCCTTTGGATTTGTTGCTAGGTAATAGGAAGCGTAGAGCAAAGGTGCTAAAAACAAATAGCACCAAACCAAGACTAAAACCTGAATTCCGTTTTCGAAGAAGTTTCTGGTCTCTTCCGAGTCTGTGTCAGCAAATTCGCGCACGAATACGGTGGCTTTCTTCTCTTCACAGTACAGGGCTACAACACACTCAGTACAAACACAAACACGCTTGCAAAACAAAAGGGTATAAGCTGGTTAGGCGTAGGTCGACTTCCTGTCAGAAAACTCAATCAAAATTTCTATTCGGAAACTCACGTCCCTAGTTGGAATCGGCCACAACGTCCGGAAGTCAGGATGTCAGAAATTTTCTGTAGCTAAACTGCACACTCTACCTTGCCGTACAATTATTACAGTCTGGCACCTAACGCCGTTTATGGTACCGACCCCATTTATTTTATGCGTACATATACTAGGGGTTACCTCCTACTGGAAAGGCCAAAAACCCTCACTCCCCGAGACAGGTTAAGGGACCCCTCCGACCCACAAATACAAGTACTAGTAGAGGCTCCAGTACTAATAAACGTGCGCAGAAATGGCTAATTTTTAGCCTAAAATTAGCTTGAAAAGCGTTTGGAAACCGAAATTGGCGTTTCCACTGCTGATATTTAAGAGAAATCGGGGTTTTTGGAAGCCCTTTTTGTCATTTTTTGCTCTAAACCGCTATTTGGCAGCTTAAAATAGCGATTTTTTGCGTCCTTACTGAAAAATACGTGCTAAAATCGCATTTCCTGGCGCTTTAGAGCTTTTTGAAATTTTGGACCCCCCTCGACCCCCACCTGGGAACAACCCCCCTACGTATCAGTACGGGGCACGCTCCGGAGGGCCCGTTTTCCAAATATAAAAATACCCCAGAGACGCATCAGTACGGGGCTGCTCTGAGGGCCCGTTTTCCAAATATAAAAATACCCCTAGGGGTACGCATCAGTATAGGGCACGTTCCGGAGTCGTATAGTCATAAGAAAGTTAATTAATTAATAATATGATATAGTCCATTTCTGACCTTCCCTGACTGATTCCAGCCACCTACACCTAACCCAAAAACGCTATCTGGTATTTTTTACGTATCATCCGGTTAAAATATCTACCGGATAATCCAGTATTTTTCAGATCCGAAGCACTATCCGGTATCCTGTATTTTTCTTTGCGGTTGCATCTCTACTCTAATAAACCACACCAGACCCCCCCCGGCCGGCGCCAGAACCCCAACCCTGTTCCCCATCGGCGGATGACCTGTATACATGCATGATGATTGAAGAAAAGTCTGCTCACCAGGATATATTTCGGTCCACATTTTGTACAATTGACAGGAATCAGGTAGAGCTTCGCCTAACTCCACGTCTTTCATTATGCTCTCTGACGCCCCCATTTTTCACTAAAACAACAACTAACTGATAAGAAAATACTACGGTAAATGAATAAATAGAGCCCAGGCACAGGCCACAGAGTTCTAGACACCTTCTAGATATCTTTTCAACTCTATATACGCCCCAAAGGCAGAAGTAAGTTGACTGACGGCAACGAAAAAAGAATAATTTTATCGTATTCGTATTATAGCCTATATTGGGGAGATCACTCGAATTTCAAATTTTGAACACAGACGACTGAATGTGGTATCAAACGACTGCTGACGATCTCCTGATTATTATTTTACACATCAAAATCTAATTACTGCATGCTATATCAAGTTCTACCCCAGATTATGCGTTTCGGCGTGTGGTCAAATCTAGGGATGCAAATGGTATCCGGTATTATTTGGTATTATTCGGTATTATTTGGTATTTTCTAGGTATTTGGTATTTGGTATTTTTTCATACCAAATAATACCAAATACTTTAAATAACTAAACAGTTAGCTTTTAAGCGATAAATTCTGCATATTTTGCGACTGTATACCATGTCAGAGCTCTTCTGTTCAGAGTTTTCTCTTTATTTCTAATTTACTAAAAGTTTAATAATGCAGATACGCAGAACAAGACGTCTCTTTACCGTTTCTGAGCAATAAAACAATAAAGAATTCTGACCAGTTTAGCTTATAACAAACAACCACTCATGGAAAATTCTCAAAAAGTGGGAGGGGGCCCCCATGAAACGACGCAAGGCGATTTTGGGGTAAACATCGGTTTTGTCGGTCCCTCGGCGGCCGGCGCATTAGGCACATGCTCTGACCTTAGCGCGCGCGAGCGGGCGGCCAACCAGGCCAGCGCCGAGATTAGAGCGGCCTGTTATAATACACTGCACGTTGCCCCATTAATACCTGCAGGCTTTGTTGTTTCCGGGTACTTTGGGATACGTAAGACAACAATTAGCTCAGAAAATATCTTGCGGGTTTCCGGTGACCACGATTGGGTACTTAAGGCAACAATTATCGGCTATCGGAACGGTCACTCCAACCTACCACTGCTTGCCTATATCGGCCCCTTTGTTTTGGGGGAAGGGGGGGGGGTCGAAAAAATCGGGATTTTGGTGCGACCTCGTTTATGGACGGCCCCTTTATCGAGACCGAGCGTAGACCGCAAACGTCACAACGTGCTTGCCCATTTCCCGAGTAAGTGAAAAACCATCAAATTCTGCTCGTTTTCTTTCTCGGCATGACTAGATTTCTTTTAGATGCAACAAAAACTCTTCCACTGAGGCAAAACTTATATATTTTAGCTGAAAAAACAAAAAGTATGACTTTGCGCTCATTCCAAACAGCTAGCGACCTGTTTATCAACTATTTGGAATTATTTGGTATAGAAAATACCATCTGGTATTTGGTATTTGGTATTTTTTATGGCAATTCGGTTTCTTCGAGCCGTTCGAGCCGTCGAGCCGTTCGAGCCGTTCGCACCGGCAGGTAACGCTGTGGGCGCTGAATTTTGTGCAATTGGCAGAACGTTTTTAGGCTGTGATTTTCTTCAATATGGTTTGTGCTTTCACTCACATCTCTTCTGGCCAACTCCGAATCGCCTTGCCGAAATACTATCCCGAGAATCGGCCGATTCAGTTCGGAAATCAATTAAACTGTCGATTTTTATTCAGATTGCAACGATTTCAACTCCTCAAGCTGTTAATGTGCTTTGTGCTTTCACTCACATCTCTACTGGCCAATTCGGAATCGCCTTGCCGAAATACTATCCGGAGAATCCGCCGATTCAGGTGTGGAAATTGGTAAAACTGACGATTTTCCTTCCGATTGCATCGATTTCAACTCTTCAAGCTGTGATACTTGTTCAATGTGCTTTGTGCTTTCAGTCACATCTCTTCTGGCCAACTCCGAATCGCCATGCCGAAATACTATCCCGAGAATCGGCCGATTCACTTGTGGAAATCAATTAAATTGACGATTTCCCTACAGATTTCAACTCTTCAAGCTGTCAATGTGCTTTGTGCCTTCACTCACATCTCTTTTGGCCAACTCCGAATCGTCATGCCGAAATACTATCCCGAGAATCGGCCGATTCACTTGTGGAAATCAATTAAATTGACGATTTCGCTTCTGATTGCAACGATTTCAGCTCTTCAAGTTGTGATGCTTCTTCAATGTGCTTTGTGCCTTCACTCACATCTCTTCTGGCCAACTCCGAATCGCCTTGCCGAAATACTATCCCGAGAATCGGCCGATTCAGTTCGGAAATCAATTAAACTGTCGATTTTTATTCAGATTGCAACGATTTCAACTCCTCAAGCTGTTAATGTGCTTTGTGCTTTCACTCACATCTCTACTGGCCAACTCCGATTCGCTAAGCCGAAGTATCATCCCGAGAATCGGCCGATTCGGTTGTGGAAATTTGAAACTGACGATTTTCGTTCAGATTGCCCATATTTCCTCGATACACTCTCTCTGCCCTGTATTTTGCGGTTTACCAGCTTAGTTTACCCCCTAAAATACAGTATGTACCCCCTAAAATCTGTACCTCTAAATCTGTACCCCCAAAATTTGTACACCCAAAATGGTTTCTCTCCCTGAATTTTTTGCACCCTGTATTATTCAGGATGCTTTATTTGACCCCCCAATTTGCCCCCCCCCCTAAATTTCTTACCCCCCATTTTTTCAGTCCGAAGTGTTTTGCTCTCTGTATATTTCGTACATGCAACAGGGGGTCCGGGGTGTGCCAAAATACAAAGCGCAAAAAATTTCGGACCAAAAATATGGGGGTAAGAATTTTTGGAGGTACAAATTTTAAAGGGGTATATTTTGGGGGCAAAGCAAGCACGCGGAAGAATACAGGGTGCAAAAGGCATCTTGAAAAATACAGGGCGGAAGTATTGAAGAAATGGGCAATTTGAAAGAAAATCGTCAGTTTCGGCGTTTTCCACAACCAAGTCACGTCTTGGTCATGATGGGTAGTTTACGCTATCCCGTGTGTCACTTCGGCTCAGGCATATGTGAGAGAGGTTGTTTGTGGGTTCAAAACCGGTCGAAGCGACTGGAAGTAGCCGACGCAAAGCCCAGCCCAGGCCGCCGAAAGCCAGTGACGGTAGCAGGTAAATGGGAACCGAACCGGCGCTGCCGTTGCTCCGAGGACCGAATAGCAGGAAGGGGCAGGGTTGCTTGTAGGCAGGGTTGCCCAATTGAAAGGCTCTGAAAAGAGCACGGGCTGTCCTGAGCTGTACGAAAGGACAGTGGAACTAAAAACCAAAACGAAACAAACAAAACCGAATCGGCCGATTCTCTCCCAGATGGTGCTCGGTTTAGCGAATCGGAGCTGACTGGTACATGTGGTTGGACAGGATGCTCAGGTGTATCGAAGAAGCACCACACCTGAAATCATCGCAATCTGAATAAAAATCGACAGTTTAATTGATTTCCAAACTGAATCGGCCGATTCTCGGGATAGTATTTCGGCATGGCGATTCAGAGTTGGCCAGAAGAGATGTGAGTGAAAGCACATAGCACATTGACAGCTTGAAGAGTTGAAATCGTTGCAATCTGAAGGGAAATCGTCAATTTAATTGATTTCCACAAGTGAATCGGCTGATTCTCGGGATGGTATTTCGGCATGGCGATTCAGAGTTGGCCAGAAGAGATGTGAGTGAAAGTACAAAGCACATTGAACAAGTATCACAGCTTGAAGAGTTGAAATCGATGCAATCGGAAGGAAAATCGTCAGTTTTACCAATTTCCACACCTGAATCGGCCGATTCTCCGGATAGTATTTCGGTAAGGCGATTCCGAATTGGCCAGTAGAGATGTGAGTGAAGGCACAAAGCACATTGACAGCTTGAAGAGTTGAAATCTGTAGGGAAATCGTCAATTTAATTGATTTCCACAAGTGAATCGGCCGATTCTCGGGATAGTATTTCGGCATGGCGATTCGGAGTTGGCCAGAAGAGATGTGACTGAAAGCACAAAGCACATTGAACAAGTATCATAGCTTGAAGAGTTGAAATCGTTGCAATCTGTAGGGAAATCGTCAATTTAATTGATTTCCACAAGTGAATCGGCCGATTCTTGGGATAGTATTTCGGCATGGCGATTCGGAGTTGGCCAGAAGAGATGCGAGTGAAAGCACAAAGCATATTGAAGAAAATCACAGCCTGAAAACGTTCTGCCAATTGCACAAAATTCAGCGCCCACAGCGTTACCTGCCGGTGCGAACGGCTCGACGGCTCGAAGAAACCGAATTGCCATTTTTTATACCATTTGGGTAATATGGATTCGGACCCCCGGACCCCCGGACCCCCACCGAATTCGGACCCCCAGCCTGGTACGGAAACAACGGTTTGTGGATTCGGAACCCCACCCCGGGACCGTAGTTTAAATTTCCCGAAATTTTGTTTGAAAATTTCGGGGCACATTTGGACACGTCGGTACGCGGACCATTCCCCCCATCCGCCGACCACCTTAACTTTAGGGCTCAGTTTCAAGCTGATGCTTAGGTTCAGGCTTAGCTGGGTGGCTGGGTGCAGGTTCACAGTTAGGATCATCCTTTAGGGTAAAATTTAATATGGCAGTTTGCCTTGCCAGGTGGGATTGAGCCGGCAATCGGTTTCTTTAAGCTCTGTTTTTATAAATTACTGTAATGCGGTAAATTCGTTCATATAATCATTATGTAATGACTTTGCGTAACGTATTTCCCAGCAAACTGCACGTCATAGAAATAAATTAAGCATCGGCTAAACGATTGTCAAAAACGCTTGACTTGGTGGTGAGTAAAAAAGCTGCGTAGCAGTTAAAGCGGAAGGTCAACATTGAGCATTACAGTGAACAAATAAACTTGCACAAAAAATTGAGTCCAACAAGTATTTCTCAGATAAAAATAATTTAAATATAATGAAAAATGCCATACGGCAGGTAGGAGAGCAAAAAACTGACTTCTTCACACTGTCGCTGAGCTCCACTGAAAGTACATCAAATCTGAATAAAAATTGTGCTAGAAATCTTTACTAGCGAAGGAGCTACTGCTGTATATATGAATCTAAAACTCATCATAGTCAGGGTCGTGGCAATCTGTTGATCCAAAATCCCCTGACATGCCCTCGATTTTGCCTGCCCAACCAGATGCGAGAAAATTTTGAAAATTGCGTTTGAAAGGCAGTCTGAGCATACAACTAACAGTTTTAGTAGTTTGAAGAGGTTTGGTTGGGCCGCCCAACCAGGGCTAAAATGTTCTAAAAAATCAACCTTCAAAAACGCGTAAGAAAGGCATTCTGACCACAGAACTAACAGGTTTAGTAGTTTGAAGAGGTTGGTTGGGCCGTCCAACCAGGGCGAGAAAATTTTTGAAAAATTACCCTTCTAAAACGCACTGATATGGTCTGAATTACATGCGCTTTCATTGCTGCTTCTACAACCTACTGAATGCATGTTTTTATGTAGTGACGCACCGCAATTTCCGCTGATAAGTCCCAAAATCCCATGACAAATTTTAAATCCCCTGACCGAATCCGAACCCTGATAGTATTGGGGGAATTGAAATGCCGTTGTTGAACACAGTAACCGAGACTACATTGTATCTCTTTCGCTCGAAAGGAGCATCACATTGGTCCACAGTACAGTAGTATATTCGTACGCGCTACTGTTGCTAAGTAAGTTATAATTATAATTTTAATTATACTTTTTAGAAATTTACTAATACAAGTAAATTATAGTTTGAATTATATTAAAAGTGAATTTTTGCCTTAAGTAAATTTTAAGTATAATTTCAATTAATTTTTTTAGAAATTTACTAATACAAGTAAATTATAATTAAATTATATTTCAAATTAATTTACTTAGAAACAGTAGTACGCGCGCATGTAGGTAGACCAATAATAACGAAGTATTTAAAAAGATTTATGGTACTTACGCTACACAAGGAAATATGTAATCACACCATACGGCAATATCGAATCAAGTATAAAGTGCCCGAACAGAGTTGCGTCAGTACTCCAATCTACCAGAGAGAATTTGCGACCAGACGCACTAGCACAGATCATACACTAAAATAGAAGAAGTAAAGTGAAAATCGGTACCGGAAGATCAGAAGAGATCATACACTAAAATAGAAGAAATAAAGTGAAAATTGGTACCGGAAGAAACTTGAATTGCAGCTTGAAACTGAGGCCTAAAGTTAGGGTGCTCCGTGGATGGGGGAAATGGTCCGCGTACCGAGGTGTCCAAATGTGCCCCATAATTTTCCAAATAAAATTTCGTGAAATTTAAACTACGGCCTAGGTGGGGTTCCGAATCTTAAGAACCATTTTTCCGTACCAGGCTGGGGGTCCGAATTCGGTGGGGGTCCGGGGGTCCGGGGGTCCGAATCCATATTACCACCATTTGCATCCCTAGTTAGGGAGATCACTCGAATTTCAAATTTTGAACACAGACGACTGAATGTGGTATCAAACGACTGCTGACGATCTCCTGATTATTATTTTACACATCAAAATCTAATTACTGCATGCTATATCAAGTTCTACCCCAGATTATGCGTTTCGGCGTGTGGTCAAATCCGATAAACGGCCACAGTCGGAGTTGCGTCAATTAGTGTGAAATACTGTAATGCACTGCAAAACGTTCGCACCCAAATTGTAAATCTCAAACAAATATGACCACATCCGGTATCAAACAACTACAATTGACTTGTACATTATTGCTACATTATATTACATCCACAACCAATTACTGCATGCTATCTCAGATTACGCGCTCATCATATCGCCTTACTTCATCGATTATCGGCCGATTTCCCCCGCAACCCCCACTTACTAAAACAATCGTAGCATTCGAGTCCGCCGACAGATATGTCTCCCCACGGGGATTTGGGTAGGTATGACGATTAGCTATCGATTAAGCATAAACATAACAATATTCGTCCAAGCCCAAGGACGGTGGCCCCTTTTGAACGAAAATCATCACTATGAAAAAAATAGAAAAAACAAGTTTTCTCAGTCATCTTTTGAAAGATAGCTATCAATTTTACTATGTGAGTAGGCCTACCTTAGATGCATATTTCGGCGCATTTACTTTCAGAGATCCTTGAACAACAAATTAAAAAAAAATAAAAAGAATGAAAATGCGCGATTTCGACATCCCTAACTAAAACAATCGTAGCATTCGAGTCCGCCGACAGATATGTCTCCCCACGGGGATTTGGGTAGATATGACGATTAGCTATCGATTAAGCATAAACATGACAATAGTCGTCCAAGCCCAAGGACGGTGGCCCTCTTTAAACAAAAAAATGGCCAAAAATGTACACACTCAAAACACTAATCGGCGCAAGTAGTGATCTCCCTACCTATATTCAGAGGTTTGTGTTGGCGCTGCAAGACCCTCCGTGATACAAGCTTTAGTGGCGCCAGATTTGTAAATGTACTGTTGTAACAATTATTGCTGCTGATGAGCTGCCGCCACCTGTCCCCTGCTGTTTTGCCTGATGGAGCTGACCAAGCTGATCATTGAGAGCATAAGAGACAGGTGAAAGCGGTCAAAGACTATCGAACGCGTTGTGCTCGGGTCAAGAATGTTCTGAACCAGACGATAAGCCCACATTATCACAAACGACGGATTGGAAACGCCTCAGCAGCGATGGCACGCGTTGGCGACAACAACCAAAGGCAACTTAGTCCTGTTCAGCAAACGTGAGTGTGAAGTGTTTGACAAGAAAGATGGACTGACAAGTACTACTAGCGACCGAGTGAAGGACGCCTACTTGTTGCGCTGCCAGCTACCGAGTGAACAATGAAATGACCAAGTGCCGTCAAATGAAAAGATAACGACTTAGTGCTGTCGAATGTCGAATTTGTTGGTTACGGTATCAAAACAAAAGGTTATCGACTTTGGGATGAGAAGAATCATCGACTGCATGTTTACAAGCAGAGATGTCCAGTTTGATGCAAGTGTCTTTCTGAACAAGGACAAGTTACAACCGTGTGTGGATCCTATGGCTGAAGTAACTGATGAGCCGAAAGAAGAATATCAGCTAGATGTCAGGTAGGATTGATGATGATAGAGATGAAGAAGCAAAAGTTGAACGCATACCATATCCTATAAACAATGCCAAGCCAGTGGAACCTACGTACAGTTGGTGAGAATGAGGCCGAATCAGATGATGGTGGGATAGGTTCAAAGAGACATTCCACCAGAAGAACCAAAGCTGTATGGTGAGTGGTTATCCACGAAAGAGATGGAGCTACTGGATACTCTCTTGCCCCAGCACATAACCTTTCTATTTAATGCTTTACATCGACCGATGCAATACAAGGATGAAGGCGGCCAAAATGTGATCCCTCTTGAGGTAATATCTCTTTGGTGTTGCGATGCTCCATTGGAATTTACTGAAGTCTACGTCAGATGAAGCGATTTTGGTGGGAGCATTGTAGAAGAAAAGTGGCTTGTATACTTACTAGTCTGGTTATTCTACTGTATCACTGTTTGTGTCTTGGCTATTGCATACTGTTGTGTTGTTGTGTCTAGTGTTTCTGCGCATCATCAGTAAATTACATCTTCGCATAATAGTATGATTTTGAGCTCGTTATACAATAGTATACTGGACTGGCTAGGAGCTGGCAACACTGGCCATACATGTAGCTGGGTGCCCCTTTTTTCCCAACTACATGTATGAACCATGCTGGCTAGTCCATTAGCACGGCGAATTGACCTTAAATGGAGCAAAAGAAATGCGCAGATAATCAAATCGCTAAAAGCCAAGACCGTAGAATAGCATGTCACTTGTCTATGGAATACCCACTCGGGCTAACTGATGAAACACTGCCTCGACTGCAGGTATACTAAACAGTTATATCGAATAATTTTACAAAAATTGTCTAAATATCTCTAGGCCCACTTCCCACGATCTCAATCGCTTTTTGTGACCAATCGAGTACCTTTTCTTCGCGACATCGCTATTCAAAGTCGCCATCTGACCAGTGACGATCGTTTGAGGGCGGAGTTTACTCCGTCGCTCCTCCTTTCCGCCCAGCCACAGCCAATCATAAGAAAGTTGCCAACTGAAAGATTGACCTTTGAAGCCTATTTCACAGAACCTGTCTATTATGACCAAAAAGAAGTGCATATGATCAGAGCGGTGAAAATTATTTATTATGTCTTAGACGACGCCATTACTGTAGTGGAACCTAAGACCAACAACAGCGGACTTAATCAGGTCTGACTGCTGATTAACTATTTACAGCTTTCTTTCTACTTCTACCGCATTTTAGGGAACCGTATTCAAACGCCAGCGGGTGCCAAAGTCTAACGACAGACTGGGTTCCGGATACTACCACTGGTCCGATTTTAACTTAGGTTACGAAGTCAATTTTTATGGCAGACTCTATCGTATCGTTAACTGCGACCAAGTTACCAAAGTAGGTACAGTGTTGGCCATGAAAAAGACCGCCTGGCCTTTTTTTAGAGTTTTCAGAACAAGTTCAAATGGCCGCCATTCCGTCAATTTTCAACCGAATGACAAGATTTTTGGCACGATTATTATTATTTGTTAAGAGTTTGTTTTGGCCAAGTCCTAGCCTGCTAGCGTTCTGTAGCCCGCAGTTATAGCCTAACCGAAATGAACTGACACAAATTTTCAGACGTCAAATCTGAACATACGTCAGTCAGAGAGACTAAGCCATAGACGAATCGGTTCCTTTTATGGCTTACCTCTCCGACTATGGCTATGATGTTCCATCGATGGCTATTGAACGCCTACTTAGCCATACATGGCTACTTAGTCCTCTATGGCTACTTAGCCCTCTATGGCTACTTAGCCTTCTATGGCTACCACTCTTCCACAGTACTGTTTCCCAGTTAATTAATTTTCTAATTAACTTGCTGTTAACTTGCTTGTAATTGTCAGGAATTTTATTTACTAGCTATTTACTTGCTAGACACTGCAATTTCAAATTTAATTTGTTATTAACTTGCTATTTGCTAGAAATTTGCTATCTATTTGCTATCAATTTGCTAGAATTTGCTGCAAATTTTTCGCTCAACCAAAATGATGCCTGCTTTTTTTTCAAAAGATTTTCCGATTATAAGATGACCATAGTTATTATAAGATTATGGTTTTCAAAAGGGCGTCAAAAGTTACCCATTTGGGCTTTATATTGTTTGTCTTGTAAGGGAAAACCCCAGTACCGTTTAAAATAAAAAACGTACGTATACATTGTATCTCAGTTTCAACAAGCTGAACAAGCAACAGGAGAAAGAGAAGCACCATGAACTCTACATAAGTTTATGCCTAACTTGAACACATTCACATTCATTTCAGTTTTCTATTTGCCGAATCTACTGTCAGCCTAGAGACTGACTTTCGTCCATATGTACATACTTGGCTATTAGCCCTACTTTAGCTACAGTATATGCGTAGCGTAACCAACCTTGGGTCCTTGACCAACCTGGCAGCACATTATGGTCCCAGGCCAAGCTGGGAAAGATAGCGATAATGTATGAATATGTCTAAAGCTAGTAAATTCCTAGTAAATTGCTAGCAAATTCCTAGCAAATTTCTCGCTCCCTCAATCTGAAATAAACTAGCTATTTATTGGCTAGGCGGCGCTTTGCCAAAATTAACTTGCTAGGAATTTGCTAGCCGATTTCGCCCAAAAATAAATTAACTTGCTATTTGTTATTAACTTGCTGGGAAACAGTATTCCACAGCATAGCCAACTATGGCTACATAGCCATCTATGGCTATGTAGCCATCTATGGCTACATAGCCATAGATAGCTAAAAAGACGGGGCCTCCTCGAGTTTAGCCATAGATGGCTACATAGCCATAGATGGCTACGCATCAACATAGCCATCTATGGCTACATAGCCATCTATGGCTAAAAGTGTGGGGCCTCCTCGATTTTAGCCATAGATGGCTACATAGCCATATATAGCTACATAGCCATAGATGGCTACGTAGCCATAGTTGGCTACCGCTCTTTCACAGCATAGCCAACTATGGCTACTTAGCCATCTATGGCTAAAAGTGGGCACACCCTGTTTTTGTAGTCATAGATGGCGACATAGCCATAGATGGCTATGTTGATACGTATTTGGCTGAAAGTGAGTGGGGCCTGCCTTTGTAGTCATAGATAGCTACTTAGCCCTCTACGGCTACCCCATTCAGGCAGACCAAACTCCGATTGGAGTAGTTTTCTGATGGTTCCCAATGAGCCCCTCGCTAGACAGGACCGAATGTTATGACTTTTCGTGGTGGGACCCTAACTGGGAAGATTTGTCATCGGTAAGAAGTGCGCCAAATTCAATTCACTCAGGTACTGGCACCTTCTACTGAACCTAAATCGTCTTCATCCTCCAGGCCACCTCTGCCATTCGCTGACTTCCAGATCGTACCAGAACCACTTCGATCATCCAGCCCGCCACTTACGATTTGCACGTCATCGATTTTCGCCTAAGTACTATCCCGGGAATCCGCCAATTTGGAGTCGAAGAAGGTGAAGCTGCCGATTTTCCTTCAGATTTCCACGATTCCCACTCTTCTAGCTTATGTACTTCTTTGCATGGTTTCTCCTTCGAGGCACACCACTTCGATCCACTTCAAATCGCGCCGCCAAAGTACTATCCCGAGAATCGGCCGATTTGGAGTGGAAGAAGGTGAAGCTGCCGATTTTCCTTCAGCTTCTTCGAGGCACACCACTTCGATCCACTTCAAATCGCCCCGCCGAAGTACTATCCTGAGAATCGGCCGATTCGGAGTGGAAGAAGGTGAAGCTTCCGATTTTCCTTCAGCTTTACATTGTTTTAAGTCTTGTAGTTTCCATACTGCTTCAATGCCTTGTGGGCCTCCAGCCACACCGCTTCTAATCCACTTTGAATCGTCCTGCCGAAGTACTGCCCCAGAATCGGTTCCTCCAGTTCAACCAGCCGCTCGTTGCCTTGTGTTCAAGTCACCGCGTTCAGTCGACACTCGTCTTTGGGGAGTGATCACTGGCTTACACCAATCGCCACCAGAGTTTCCGGCATGGTCAAATGGTTTGATCCTGCAATTGGCTATGGTTTCATTGCCCGCTCTGACAACAACACAGACTGTTTCATTCACTCATCTGCCCTTTCCTCTGGCGCTCCCCGTTCTTCCCACTCAGCTCCGGTTCTATGCCCTGGTGAGGCAATCTGCTTCGATGTGATTCCTGGATCATTGTGGGCGACTGTGCGATCAATGTCTCAGTGGTCCATTCTGTTTCCGACGATTGTCAGGCACAGCGGCGGCCCAGTTGACACTCGTCTGAGGGGGAGTTATGAAAAGAGTTGCACAGGATAACACCCACTCGTCTAACCTGTTTGTCATTGTTTGTTTGTGTAGCTACCGATAAACTCTTCAATGTACAAGATGCTTAGTTGAGGCGATTGTAATCCATGACCCCACTAGTTCCTTCACTTCGGAATGGCATAACTCCAGGCTGCAGAAGGCTAGCAGGCTAGGACTTGGCCAAAACAAACTGTACACCACTACTAATCATGTAAGCGCGCCCGCGCGTAACGCCCGTTGTCATACATATAACCATACTCTAATCTGTATCTGTATTTATAGTGCGTGGAGCGCGGGGCGCTACATATAGCTTCCTGAGAAAAATGGGCGGGATTACGACGAGGCATTTTGAAAAACGGCTGCGATACATCGTAATCGTACCAAAAATCTTTTCATTCGGTTGAAAACTGACGGAATGGCGCTGGCGGCAATTTGAATACTCAGAAAACTCGAAAAAAGGCCAGGCGGTCATTTTATGGCTAACACTTTATAAAGAATCTGTATTTGTATTTTTTGCAACTTAAACCGAAACCTGACAGACAGACTGAAAGAGAGATTTTTAGGAGTTCCTCCAAGAAAACGGAACGGAAGTAAACGCAGTGGAGCCGATGCCAACAGATCCATACACGCAAAGTCGACTAATTGGCCAACAGAAAGAAACCAAACAGAATCAAAACAAAATGTAAAGCTTTGCTTTCGTTGTACACCGTCTATTGTAGAATTTGTTTAGGAAACTTAGCGCACGTCAGAATCCGCTCTCGCTACCAGAGTTGCTGATATTTCGAGCCGCCTGGTTGGACAGAAGTGGCGACTTTTACCACAAAACCATCAAACGGTCTTTTGATTTGACAGTAAGAAAACTGAATCTAATAATTCTACTTGTGGAAGAGAATAAATTTAGGTCTATCCAGCAGACGAAACCATTTCGATCAAGGAGAATACAGGAGGTTTTCAAAATCAACTGTTTCTGAAACGCCAAAAACTATACAAACCCACTAAGCGAGGTAAAGTAACTCTTTCGAATCTGCCAGAGACCGAGACTCTAATGTCTTTCTGATAGCAAAAAAGCCGCAGAGTATACAAAGCAAAAGGCGTTTGGGCCTAATTTAGTAAACAAAATTTAGAGGCAGCCCCGAACTTTTATTCCCAAAGCGGCCATTCTTGGTACCAGCTGGAAGACTTCCAAGTGGGTAGCTGGCTGTATGTTTATGGTCGACCTATGCTAATCTACGAAGCTGCTACTAGTGCCACATTCAAGTATTTGCAAGATACATTCGGCGCTCAACAAATTTCTCTGCACCTGTACGACGCTATCTTGGTAAATCTTTATCGCTTGCATTACTTTCTGAAGTAATGATTTACAAAGAGAACTTTTACAATTTTAGGAAAACGGCCCTCCACCAATTCAACTAGAAAAACCGCAAGGAATGCTCAAGTTTCTTGCGAAAATGGTATTCTCTTGGCTAGTTTCGGCTTGACGTTGGATCCTTGAACTTGTTTACATAGAGAATGTCTTTTTATTTTTGTATTCGCTTAGAGACCACCTGGTTTAGGAAAACGCTCCATCCTACTACAAAGACAGTCAGTTTATTCTGACTTTCGACTTGACAACCAATTTGTTGAGTGTGTATGAGAAGGGAAGAAGCAACCGGTGGGCCACTGGTCGACCATTCTTGGAAAAGGTCAACCTGCCTCATATACGGTATGTAACGTGCTTGAGTTAGTACTACGCTGATGATAAAGGTTGTTGCAGTAGGGTTGGTATTATTCAGTTGACAGTTTGCCAGTATCATTAAAGTCTAAGTTGAATGGTTGGCGGCGATTTAGAATGCCAGAGGCCACCCGTAGTAGAAGGATGTAGTCGCCTTTAAACCTAAATGCGTTTCTGTGTCTGATTTCGCGATTCCTTTTCGAGCTGGAACTGAACGTCTGTTGCGAAGCGAAGGCTCTGGGTAATTAGAGATTAACAGTGCTGATTGAGTACAAAAATAAAGTTGAAACTTTAACTGAACGGGTTATCGAGAATAAAAATGTGTGCCTATTGCGAAAGCCCGCCCTGCTATTTCATATGAGAACACCACTCTACAAGTTTAGTCTGATTGTAAGTTGAAATCGAAACTAGCAGTTTTAGGCCCACTAACCTTTACATCGGGGCAGTGCTAGCCGTGTTTCGATGGAACTTTCTTCTGCTAGCAGCTGACCTGCCAAGTCGCCAATATTTGGGGCAAACTGAACAACACACTCAAACTGAGACCTTTTAAAAAGAGCCCAAGTCACACCAGAAGTCACCGATTGCTGTGTGCTACTAATATGTACAGTATAGATAAAAAAAAATGTCCCATCGCTTTTTCGGCCTTCACTCAAACGTTTCGTTCTCAGTCACTTCTTTACCGATTTGGCTCAAATTTTCAGCAAAAATTTACAACATGGTTGGCTAAATATTCTGCAAGTGTGGTGCCAAAATTCCGACTCATACTGGTTTTATGACCCGAAAACTAGGAACGAGGGTGGTCCACGCAAATTTAATTTTTTTCGGTAATACAAGGAGTACAGTCCTGAAACTTGCAGGAATGATTGGTGTTGCTATTGCGCATAACATACTAAGCGGGCAGCCCTGTAGCTCAAAGGGCACTAAAATGGGGGAATTTCAAAAACATGACGAAATATGACTTTTCTTCGTAAAACCGGCAAAATGACGATTCTAAAGATTTTCAATTTTCAAAAACGCTGCAGGGATGGTTACTATGGTGTGGAACAGAGCTTAAATATCAGGTTCATTTATTTGTCGAACTTCCTGCTACAATCTATGTTGATTAACAACAGATTCAATGCTTTGATTCTAGAAGGTGCAGATTTCTTAACTATGGGAATTTCACTCATGTTTTTGAAATTCCCCCATTTTAGTGCCCTTTGAGCTACAGGGTTTCCCGCTTAGTATGTTATGCCCAATAGCAACACCAATCATTCCTGCAAGTTTCAGGACTGTACTCCTTGTATTACCGAAAAATAATAAATTTGCGTGGACCACCCTCATTCCTAGTTTTCGGGTAATAAAAACAGTATGAGTCGGAATTTTGGCACTAAACTTGCAGAGTATTTAGCCAACCATGTTGTTAATTTTTGCTGAAAATTTGAGCCAAATCGGTAAAGAAGTGACTGAGAACGAAACGTTTGAGTGAAGGCCGAAAAAGTGATGGGACATTTTTTTATCTATACTGTATATATATATACTTTACTATTACTATACGTGTGTTACAGTAGTTTGCACCTTGGGACTCATACTTTATGTACGTAGTTTTGAATTGAATTGAATTTTTGAATTGAAAACGTTTATTCATACGAACAGGACGGTAAAACTGCTATTGCAGGATAGGCCCTTTGACTAGAAACGCACTTGAGCCGCATTACAGATTACACTAAAATCAAACCATCAGAATGTCAAGTAAAACAACAAAGTCGGCAAACTCAACAGATCGTAGAAAACGACGAAACTCTAAAAGAGACAAGGCAACATGTCTTTCCAACAAAACATTCCAAACTGCACCTATGCTGCACAAGAAAGAGGCTTTAGAACGACTGAGGCGGTAAGAAGGAACAAGAACAGACATTGGATGTTGATTCCTGAGTGGTCGGACTGGGTTCCTACGTACGATACATCCTGCAGGTAGGCTGCGACGCTCGGTCAGATACTTATAGTAGGTACAAACTTTTCGCTCAGTTACAATTCTATTCATACTCTTCCATTTCAACATTTCCAACATTTGCACATAGCTTAAGTCAAACCGATTTAAAACTAGCTTTGCCGCATAACTCTGCACCCGTTCAAAACGAAAGCGGTCACATTGGTTGAGAGGGTAGCACACAGAACTGGCGTATAGCATTGTCGGTCTAATAACTTGCAAAAATACAGCTCGGACCACATTAGAGAATCGGCTTTTAATGGCACGTCGAAGTGCTCCCAGAGCCGACTTGGCTGCTGCCACCTTTTGACTAGTGTGAGCAGCAAAGCTCAGACGGTGATCCAGAAGCACCCCGAGGTACCGCACTTGGTCAGCGCACTCTACACGGTTGCCGTCAATCAACAACGGACAAGCCAACTCCAAATGATCAGTATTGGTACTGGGCGCAACAGAGAAAATCATGTACTTGGTCTTTGTCACATTCAACTTTAGGCTGAGATGAGAGAAAGAATCAGCAATGAGTTGAATGTCACGACAGACCATATTCTCAGCAGCCGGACTGTCTAGCGCTCTCACATACACAACATCGTCTGCATAGCCAATAACAGTCGCTCTTCTATCCACACCTACATCTAGCACAGAGTTTATATAGGCTGTGAAAAGCACAGGCGACAGAATACCCCCTTGTGGGGTGCCACTAACCACATCGCGAATCGATCCTACACAGCCATCCACTCTTACCTGATACTTGCGATTGCACAAAAACGATTTCAGCACAGTGATCAAATACAGAGGCACGTTGTAGGTTGTTTGTAGACATGTTAGCAGTCGACCGAACGGTACCGTGTCAAAGGCGGCACTAACATCAAAGAACACGGCACAGACTCGCGTTTTGCCCTGATTAATGCACATCTCAAAGCCGTCACACACCGCCTTTTCAAATACGGCCAGAGCATCCTCTGTTGAGCGCCCAGAGTGGAAGCCAAACTGGTAGTTTGAGAGTTGTAGATATGGTAGCAGAAGCGACAGTAAGTGGCGCTCGGCGACCTTGGAGAAAACAGGGAGCAGACTTATTGGGCGAAAGTGGCATGGCAGAGTTGAACTGGTGCACTTTGGGACTGGCACCACCACCGCCGTTTTCCAGCAAGAGGGAAAGTTACCAGACACAATACACCTGAGTTTTCTATGATATTCTGGAAACTCTGTCAGGAAAGAAGAAAATGATTTACGCCTGTCTGAAAAGATGCAAGCCGCATTAATAGATATATGCACCTAATTAAGCTAATTGTGCTACATATCAGTGTCAGGGTAAATGATCATTCAGTCACTAAATAATTAAACGTGCTGCCGTTCCAGCAGCTCTCACTTAGTAACCAACCAGTAGAATCGTTGGCGAGCGGCATGTCCCGTTGTCCCACTTGCCACAATCCTCTCAAAGAGGAACACAGCCGTCCAGAAATTCTCGAGCAATGGGCCGGCGACACGTCATGCGTGGGCGTGCCGTTTCTGCACCACTCAAGATGGTGGTTCGGTAAATCGTTCTGGCTCACTGCAATCATAATAGCCTACCTAATAAGCGCGGTGCACGTCTACGCCACCCTCATCTATAAGTACTTCCAATACCCCAGCTCAGTGAGGGTTCAGATGAAATCGTCGGATCGTCTTGATTTTCCCGCCATTACGATTTGTAACCTGAACTTGGTGAAGGCCAGCTACTTCGAAGCCAATTTGGACGCGTTCGGACAGGACGTCATGTACTACTGGAATGTGCTGGAGACCGTGCGACACGATGGCTCCAACACAAGCAAAGAAGTGCTGCAGGCGCTCAGCGTACAGTCGGAAGATACGCTCCGCAAGTATTTACAGTACGCACTGTACTCGGAAAAGGTAACCGATTTCTCGTACAGACAGCCATTACATACGTATGGATTTGGTATAACAGATCGACCTTGTAAAAGCCGGTCATCGGCTAGAAGACATGCTAGTGGAATGCACTTATCAGTCGGAGTTTTGCGGCATTCAGAATTTCACCAGAATCGAAGACCCCAATTACGGCAACTGTTACACCGGGCTTTTCGGCTATTTCCAGGATCTTAGAAGTATAGGTGGGCCGGATTATGGCCTCAAGCTTATACTGGATGTTCAATCCTCCGAATACCTTTCTCATGTCACTGCCGAAAAGGGCTTTAGGGTAAATCCTGGCCTATGTACCTAAAATCCTATTAACTATTGTGGCAGTAAATTTTTTAGGTGGAGGCGCATCCTCTGCCGCAGTTCCCGTTTCCGCTGGACAATGGCTTTTCAGTCACTCCTGGGTTTAGCACTTCGGTTTCGGTCCACGAGACACGGTTGACACGCATCGCTCTGCCTTATGACAACACCAATTGTACGCCTAGTACTGATATCACAGAGATGACTTTGTTTGATGGGTAAGCAGTACCAACACCTCCAGCGTTCTGCTCTACAGCTGTATTTATGCGTCAGATTGGAAACCTTTTTCTGAAAAAACAGTTTTTTGACCAATCTTTTGTCATTTTAGTTACTCATAATGCCAACCGGACTTTAGGATTTGTCTCAAAGGCATCTTTTTAGGGACGTATTATGTATCTCTGTCTCTCTAGTGCCGGTAGCCTCAAATCCAGATGCGGAGTTAGAGCTAGTCAGGGATTTCTGAGTTCTAAACAAAAATTGAAGCGAGAAATCCGTGACCATAAAAGGTTAACTGTTGCATGCGTATACGCATTACGCATATCATTACGCAAAGTACGCATTGCATTTCAGAATGCGTATACGCATACGCATACGCATTTGAATTTCATTACGCAATATTATTATGCATTCTGCCAAACGTTTGCATATTTTTGCCTAATGCGTATTAGGTATGAAAAATAGCTGCCTTTTCGAATTTCTTGCAGAAATTTTCTGAGATAATTTGAAGCTTTAACTAAGTTGCATACATGTAACAGGGGGTTCTGGGGGTCTGCCCCCACCCCCGCGAGACGATTCTTCCGACCCCCTCCGATTTTTCTGGCAAGTATTTTTTGCAATTTCAGACACCAAAATCGCCAAAATTGCCTGTAAAACAATATTTTAGCTGTATTTCAGCCCAAATTAGCGATTTTTTGCGATTTTAGCTGAAAAATTGCGATTTTTTTGCAATTTTGAACGGTGTTGTGCCCACCCCTCCTAAAATTAGGGCTCAGACCCTTCCGGCGCTAGACCCCCGATTCCCTTCCCCTTTCGGCGGATGACCTGTTACATGTATGCTAAGTTGTGCTTGCAAGTATTTAGAAAAGACGGTAAGTTTAACGAGGAAAAGAAACGTGTGACAAACCCTTGAATTTAGGGTTTCCACCGTTTAGGGTGACATCAGTTGTGTTGTATGCTCAGGCTATCAGTTTGTGCTTGCAGTGTATGCTTATTATGATTGAATCTAAATGCTACTAGACTTCTTCTGAAAATGAACATTTGACTAAATTTTTTGCAGGGCAGCGCATATCTCTTGCCTGTCGAAAACATACGTACTATGCATATATATACAATACTATAGTGCATCCCGTGTCCCGTGCCGTCCCGCTATCCCGTGTGTCACGGCGGCCCCGGCATCCGTGAGAGCGGTTGTTTGTGGTTCGAAACCGGTCGAAGCGACTGGAAGTAGTCGACTTAAAGCCCAACCCAGACCGCCGAAAGCCGGTGATGGCCAGTAGGTAAATGGGAACCGAACTTGCGCTGCCGTTGCACCCAATGGCAGCAAAGGGGAGGGTTGTTTGTAGACAGGGCTACCCCATTGAAGGGCTCTGAAAAAGAGCGAGGGGTGTCCTGAGCTGTCCGAAAGCGACAGGGAACTCATAAACAAACAAACAAACAACAAACTGTCGAAAACATACGTACTATGCATATACAGTATAGATAAAAAAAATGTCCCATCGCTTTTTCGGCCTTCACTCAAACGTTTCGTTCTCAGTCACTTCTTTACCGATTTGGCTCAAATTTTCAGCAAAAATTAACAACATGGTTGGCTAAATATTCTGCAAGTGTGGTGCCAAAATTCCGACTCATACTGGTTTTATGACCCGAAAACTAGGAATGAGGGTGGTCCACGCAAATTTATTTTTTTCGGTAATACAAGGAGTACAGTCCTGAAACTTGCAGGAATGATTGGTGTTGCTATTGGGCATAACATACTAAGCGGGCAGCCCTGTAGCTCAAAGGGCACTAAAATGGGGGAATTTCAAAAACATGATGAAATATGACTTTTCTTCGTAAAACCGGCAAAATGACGATTCTAAAGATTTTCAATTTTCAAAAAACGCTGCAGGGATGGCTACTATGGTGTGGAACAGAGCTTAAATATCAGGCTCATTTATTTGTCGAACTTCCTGCTACAATCTATGTTGATTAACAACAGATTCAGTGCTTTGATTCTAGAAGGTGCAGATTTCTTTAACTATGGATTTTCACTCATGTTTTTTGAAATTTCCATTTTAATGCCCTTGAGCTTCAGGGCTACCCGCTTAGTATGTTATGCCCAATAGCAACAACAATCATTCCTGCAAGTTTCAGGACTGTACTCCTTGCATTACTGAAAAAAAATAAATTTGCGTGGACCACCCTCATTCCTCGTTTTCGGGTCATAAAACCAGTATGAGTCGGAATTTTGGCACTAAACTTGCAGAATATTTAGCCAACCATGTTGTTAATTTTTGCTGAAAATTTGAGCCAAATCGGTAAAGAAGTGACTGAGAACGAAACGTTTGAGTGAAAGCCGAAAAAGCGATGGGACATTTTTTTTTATCTATACTGTATATACAATACTATAGTGCAATTCTGATGGCAGGAATTTATCATTAAGCTTCAAGTAAATCTCAAAAAACCTGAATTGTGAAGTTGGACGCCTAACAACATACTATAGAGCCAAAATAGCTGTTCATTGAAATTTCTGAACGTTTCTGAGCAAAGTGCGCATTAGTTTTTGCAATGCGTATACGCAAACTCATACGCATTTGTAATTGGAATGCGTATACGCATACGCATACGCATACGCATTTGAAAAATCCGGTATTTAACAACACTAGGTTAAACTATGCATTTTGCGTATTACCAAACTGCAGTTACGACCGGCATCTGAGAACCAAGCTCAACTTGAATAGTTCGAAAGTGCGTCAGAACTACTCTCGACAGGCTTGTGTGATGAACTGCTATCAAAAAGACATCGCCGATCTGTGCCGCTGCTTCGACTACCAAATAGCAACCTACGGGATCGCCAACCTGGCCGGGTACAGTCATCTGAGCGCTTGTGGCACCCCGGAAGTCAATGAAAGCGAGGCTAGCTGCGTCTTCGAAGCTAAAGTATGTGTAACTAAACAGCAAAAGTACATTACCACTCAGTACAGGTTGTACAAAAAACGGAATTCACTTCCAGTTTTTAGTGTGCGCTGCGCAGACAGATCTTTTAGTTTTCGGTCTCACCCTGAACTGAAAGGATCATCATGCTAGCCATAAGGCCCCTATAGCTATAGAGGGCTAAGTAGCCATAGAGGGCTAAGTTGTCATAGAAGTACGTAGCCATGCATGCTAAGTAGGTGTTCAATAGCCATCAATGGGATATGATAGCCATAGTCGGAGAGATAAGCTATGTGCGGAGCGGATCCATCCGTCATATAGCTTAGTCTCCTCTGACTGTCTGAGGCTTTTGACTTTAGTTAACACATTATTTGTGTTGCGGAATACAGTAGCTGCAGTAGATGTAGTAGCTGTTGGTTTTTAGCGGTCCAGCAATTGTGCAGACCAGTGTCAATCTCCGTGTGAGGAGGTGATTTTTGACACGAGCGCCACCCAGAGTTCGTGGCCGAACGCCAATTACTTCGCCACCATGATCAACGTCTGGAAGTACAAAATGCCCTCGCTCACGCCACTCACTCTTGCCGAAGCTCAGCAATCGCTGCTCAAACTCAACATCTACCGCAAGGTTAGACATGCACTGAAAAGCCAGCCAACTATATCCTGCCTAAATGATTTTTGTAGCATCTATGTAGTAAGCTATCCCCACTAGATAATGTGCTGTAGTAATCAGTAATCACGTAAAACAGAACACAGTCTAAGGGAGTTAGAGGGGCGGCATACGTACGTATAGCGGGGTTTTCGGCTGTGGTGGGGGATTTTTTTGATCAGGGTTACTTTCAGTACTGTGCTCAAAGGGGGTTCATTGAACATTTTGGTGTCCAAAAGTGGGTTTCATATATGTCGCTGGGTTTTTCCGTGGGGGGCGACCTTTTCCAAATCCCAAATGGGGTTTTGGGACCAAGTCCAAAGTGGGGTTTCCGACCTTTGGGGTTCAAAAGGTGGGTTTTGTCGACCTTTTATAGGGTTTCTGGGGTGAAGAATGGCTTTAAAACCCTATTTGGACCGAAAAAGCGTTAAAAACCCAATATTGAAGCCACAAATGCAATAAAAAGCTGTTTTGCACTCAAACTACTAAGCAGTCTACTTAGATTTCTAAGCCTTAGAACCGTTTTGGGTTTTAGGGTAAGCGAAAAACCAATTTTGTGCTGCAGAATGTATTGTCTGAGTTTTCAGGTCCCCCAAAAATCCGCTGGGGGGACTTTTACCGAAAAATCGGGATTGGGCGGTCGATCCCCCTTTTATCCCCCTACAACATGTATGGGTTTCAGCGAACTAATTAGTTTTAGAGACCCTACATAAACAGGGTCAATAGGGTTTCAGAGGAACTGATTGGGGGTTTCAGAGACCCTTCCTACATGAATAGGGTCAGCGACTGTTTTTGAGGACTAAAAAATCGAAAAATCCTGTCTGGCTGCAAAAAATGCCCTTTAATCCGCTATTTTTACTTAAAACGTTTTTATTCAACATAATAATATAGCTAAAATACATTTTTGAACTAAATTTTGAGATTTTGAAACCAAAACTAGGGCTTCAAAACACTGTTTAGGGTCTCTGAAACCCATACAGTACATGTAACAGGGGGGGTCTGCCCCACGGATGCCCCGAGACGATTTTTCCGACCCCCTCCGATTTTTTTTGGCAAGTAATTTTTTGAGCAAATTTTTTTGCGATTTTTTTACAATTTCGGACACAAAAATTGCCGAAATCGCCTGCAAAACAGCACTTTTTAGCTGTATTTCAGCCCAAATTAGCGAATTTGACGATTTTTAGCCAAAAATAGCGATTTTTTCAGTTTTTTGAGCGTTTTTATTGCCCAACCCCCTTCTCTCAAAATTTTGGCTCAGAGGCCCCCGGCCGGCGTGACCCGCAACCCCTCCGCTTTGGTGGATGACCAGTTACATGTATGCTGAAACACCCAATTAAGGTTCCGGAAAGCGATTTGTGGCCTCGTCAGAAACCGTCATTAGAGTTTCAGGAATCTATTTAGGGCTCGGAAACCCTAGTTACCCTATTTATGTAGAGGGTCTCTGAAACCCCAATTAGTTCCTCTGAAACCCTATTGACCCTGTTTATGTAGGGTCTCTGAAACCCCAATTAGTTCCTCTGGAAACCCTATTTACGCGTTTAGAAACCCAAGAGGATTTCAAAAAAACCCCAAAATTCGGCTTGTGCAGTGTAAGTTGTGTCTGCGAGGAATTTCGCCTTTTTCCCAACTACATGCATATGAGGGAGTAGTTAAACGCCTTTGGTTTCAGTCCCAGAATTACGTGCGACTCGTTGAGTCGGCAGCGATGGATCTGTTGACCTGCTGTCAAATCGGAGGCATTTTCGGTTTGTACACCGGAGTTCGTTGTCTGACTCTGTTAGAGTTTGTCGAGTTGTTGTCGACTTGGACGGCTCGCAAGAGCGGACGACCAATTGGAAGCGAGAACAGCTGGGAATCGATGAAGCAGAACAACTGGCAAGCCTTCCGCATGCCGCGCCCTCATGTGCCGGATGCCGTCAGATAGAAGCTACTTTGAATTTGCATCTTGCGGTATCGTTTTTTAAACACACATGCCTTTATTGAATACTGAGCTTTCTTTTGCTGCTTCTATTTACATTGTACACGTGTCCAATTAGGCCAGAAACTTTATCTATGTATACATAACATCTTGCTTGCTAAGCCGATGATGTAGTCGGCTTCATGTCTTTTGCCGTTTTTGCGTTAATAGTGCATGTCGTATGTAATCAGCCTCATAAACGGTCTGGTTGTAATTTAAAATGGCATTGTTTACAAAATTTACAAACAGGTTGACTGCCTCAATAACGAGAGGACGACCTGGCGACTAACTCTTCTGACTTTGGTTGTATGTATGAAATGAGAAGGACCAAATACCATACCATCGAACTTTAAACAGACTGGATTGATCAGCAGTGTGAAACATAACTGCGACGGGTTGTTGGTGCCGTATTGACATTGAGCTTGCCAATCCGATTTTGTGAAACTGATTAACAGTCTACAATTCGTTCTAAGCACGAAATCCAACTGTTTTGTGGAGTTTCACACTTCACAGCATGCTCAACTCAACCAATAACCGCTTGAGTGTAGACAACTTGAGCGCACTTGAAACTGCGCTACCGAGAATACGCCATCGGAAGAATACAGTGTCTTGGCCATCTGCAACTTACCAATTTTTGTGGCTGTGGTGCAGTCAGAGATTACTACGCAGTAGAAAAGAATACCTCATTTCAGCAGGTAAGACATTTATTAACTACTTTCTTCTGTAGAGTTCTGCAAGACTCGATGAACCGTAAGCACCGATTGAGATTCTTCGAAGCGTTAGCTCGACCACTACCACCAGTCTCTGAACCGATCGAGTCTGGGTACTTCAATTCCAGTCCAAATCTCA